>CABHPP010138566.1:8073-26440 GCA_902168425.1 Peromyscus attwateri | reverse complement strand
CTGTAGAAGTCAAGGTGAAGTGCACGGGTAGACTGATCTGCCTTCATCGTGGAGAAGCTTCCTTCCTCCCCAGTCCTGTTGCCCTGCCTGCTCAGGAGTCATCTGTGAGCATCTTTCCTTTGAAGCACACTGGGATTCTGGGAAGTCGCCTGCATTGCCTGTGAGGTCACCAGAAGGGAGGCGTGCTGCCAGGAAGGCGTGGAGTGGGGACATAGCAATTCCTACTTCTTCATCCTCAGATGAGTGTAAATTATCATTGTCTGTTTTGGAAAGGATGCATGAGGATAGACAAGTGTAAGGAAGCAGGCAGGAGGGAACCAGTATCTATGTGCTTTTCTCTACCCCATAAGCATTTATTGAGCACCTTCAATGGGTCTGGAAACCTTCTGGGCTCTGCAGAATTGTGGCTGAGAAGATAGCAGTAACTCATTTGTGTCTGTTCCCTCTCCTTCAGTCAGATCCCAGCAGTTTTTTTCCCTTAATCTTATTTAAATTAGCAAGTGTTAATTATATAGATTCCTGAATTTCCTTGTGACATTTCTATACTTGCAAATTTTGTGCATTGATTGATTCTATCTACTTGTCCCTTCTTTTTTGTTTTTTGTTTTTTGTTTTTTCGAGACAGGGTTTCTCTGTGTAGCTTTGCGCCTCTCCTGGAACTCACTTGGTAGCCCAGGCTGGCCTCGAACTCACAGAGATCCGCCTGCCTCTGCCTCCCGAGTGCTGGGATTAAAGGCATGCGCCACCACCGCCAGGCGAGTGGCCAGTCTTATGCAGATTTATAATGAAAGGGAGCAACCTGAGCAACAATCAATACAAAATGTAGAGCTGGAGGAGGAAAGGCACACCAGAAGAGCAAACAGATAAAAAAAAAAAATCTCCATGACAAGTGGAATAAAGGGAGTGGTGACTTAAGAGCAAGAACCTACCCAGCTAAACTTGCAACTTGTGAAGAGGAATTAAGTAAAAGATTAACACCAGGTGCAGTGGTACTCACCTCTACTCCCAGCACTCAGGAGACAGAGACAGTATGATCTCTGATGTGGAGGCCAGGCTGGTTTACAGAGCAAGTTTCAAGCATTGGAAGAAAATGTAATTTTACTAGGGGACCATGTTCCATCCCCAGAAAGCAGCAAATTGGACAACTTAGGCCATATGGTTCTGGATTTAAAGTCAAGGATACAAGAAGGGGTAATGGAATCATCTTCTGTGACTGAGGAAAGCCACTGAGGCCAGGCATGTGTTAGAGGTACCCCTGCATAAAAGCCAAAGAGACCTTTGTGTGAATATGTGAAGATGAAACCTGGATTGCCTTGGAGACCCCAAGCAGTTAAAGATTCCAGCGTCATGGAATACTTGCAATGGAGAGCTGCTACAAGGGAGTGGAACCAGCCAAAAGGAAAGAAGTGTAGGGCAGCCAACAAAGCTAAAAGGTGTTCGAGCTCTGAAGAGTGCTTTGACATCAGACATGGAGATGCATAGTTTGGAGTTTGCCCAGCAGTTTTCAGTCTTGTTTTGTCCAGATTTTCCTCACTGTGGTGTCTTACTAATTTTTGTAACAGAAGTGTATATTCTGTGCATTGTATGTTGGACATATATATTTGCTTTTCAATTTTGATTTTACAGGGGTCTACAATTAAGCAATTGCATAAGCCTCAGAGGAGACTTGAACTTTACTTTTTTAAAAAGGTTGAGACTATTATAGACTATTAAAAATAACTTGGTCTTATTATCAGGAAAGAAAAAGTACCACTGTGCTTCTTTCATAGATACATATTATTTCAGCTACTTGAAGAAATTAGTTTTCAGAGAGTACTGCCAGTCAGGACACTAAAGTGCTGGGAATAGAATTAAGGGAACAAAACCAATGTAATTGAAAACCTGATCTTCAGGTATCTTTTTTTATCATGCCTTTATATATCATGCAATGAATATATTCTGCTGTGAACCATAGTGAAGTATTTTATTTGGACAATAATTTGTGTGTGTGTGTGTGTGTGTGTGTGTGTGTGTGTGTGTGTTTTATCAAATAAATGTAAACACTCAGGCAATGTTCTTCTTGACAGAGAGTTGAGGCTGTACGACATAAACATTAAGTGCATAGTATTTGTTTTAAATATCAAAGTGAGTTCATATAAAATATTAAATGATTTCCAACACATATATAACTTTAATTTCATGGATGTGCAAACTATAGTTCTTTGTAATTTAAAATTCCACAGCCAAGTTAAGGTTTAAAGTCTCCTCTTGAGTGACTATCAGTTATATCAGTTATCAACTCTAAAGATGTAATATGTATAAATTTCTTTCAAAGATAATGAAATATATAAAATTTATAATAATAAAGTGCCCTTAGTGAATTTCTTGAGTATGAGTATTATATTATATTTTCGAGATTACATTTTCAAATCCCCAAACAGAGAATTTTAAAATACCTATCATAAAAATAGAAAATCTTAAAAGATTTGTGTGTCAAAAATAATGAATAAGAATGCAAACCATCACAATTAATATTAGTCTTAAAATATAGTAATATAAGTATGTGTTATTTATAAAAATCTTCTATTTTATTGCAAATAGATTTATTAAAAAAATAAAATCCAAGATGTTGTTGGATATTTTATCTATGTATAAAATTGTCTAATACAACAGGTTTTTGTAAATTTTAATACATATTACTTTACATAATATTAAAAAACTTAATGATAAATTTTGTAGAACACAGTGCAAGAAGTCTAAGTAACAATTGACATAACTCAAAACATCAGTTCCACATATGTGTGAGGTATTAAATGACACTTCACATCCATTAACACGTATTAATTCTATCAAACAATGCAACAATCAAGGTTTGAACGACCAAACAGTACTAATGTGAGAATTCAGAGATGGAAATTATGGATGTATCTAAAAGTATTAAAAGAAATTATAATGATAGGGCAAAAATAATAAAATACTGACAATGTCAGTTCCTTTGCCTTTGGAAGAACAGTAGAGGATATATTTTAAAATCATTTTAAGGGACTAGAGATGGCTCAGTGGTTAAGAGTGCTTGCTTCTCTTGCAGAGCACCTGGGTTCAGTCATCAGCATCCACAAGGTAGCTAACAAACATCTTTCCAGTTCTAGGGTATCTGATGCCTTCTTCTGACATATATGTACTATGAGTAATTAAACATACATTATGCACTCCAGCAAATATGTACAGACAAAAATGAAAAAAATCTTGTATGAAAATTTAAAAGAATCAATAAAAAAACTACAACAACAAGGTAATTTTAAGGCAGAGAGAGTGATGTCTGAACACATATCAAAAACTGCTGTAATTCTCCAAACTCTTTGAGAAACTTCACAGCACAGTTTCTGGGTGATACTGTGAAATAAAGGAGGGAGAAGAAGCATTCAACAGGAATTCTCTGTGACTAACACACAGGCCTGTAATTGGCCTCTGCTCACACCAACCTCGTGCAAGTCTCTTGAAGGTGTAGGAAGAATGGCTATGTGCATGGAAATCCATGCCTCAATGTGCCTGCTCTCTGGATTCCTATATTCCTCCTGATCCTCTCAGGGTCTGTGAGAAAATGTGTAATTGTTGCAAGCTTCTGGCACCTAATTACACCTGTCAGTGACAAAGTGACTTAAGATATCTTAGAAGAATACAGCAGTTTATCTCTCTCAGGTGCTTCAAGAAGCACTCTACCGGACCGCACAGTTTAAAGTCCAAGGAAATAATCTTGAGGGTCAAGACCTGTTGTACAGTTCCATAGTACTTGGCTAAAAATTTAGAGAAATATAGATTAAATGGAGGCTGGTATGGAAACCCAAAGGTCTTCGAAGCATATGTCACTTAAGTGGACTTTCAAGAGGTAATATCAGTATGCCATCAATGAACTCTTAGAAACTCCTCATTTAAGCTCCCTTGGTAATAGTCTATTTGAGCTATTAGGACAAGTTTGTTTTCCAAGATGATCTGCCTATTTGCTAAGTCTAAATCAGCAAATGCAATCGAAATGATGCTGTCAATGTAGAAGAACAGTGTGCTGCCTATGGTTATAGAATGTAAGAGGTGGTAAACCCTTTGGGCTTCCATTTTAATCTTCAGTTCTGCCTCCAAGGCAGGAATGATAAACGTGAACAAAACTAAAAACACAAACAAACAAAACCACATTTTCTATTTCGCAACTATCTCATTGTCCTTTTATCTGCTGAAATCTGCAGCTGCAATCATCTACTCAGTGTGAACACAAATTTCCCTTATGGGGATTAGTATCTAATATCCATGAATGACAGGTCTCAGGATACATCCACTATGCCAGGCACATAGGATATGGACTTGTTTAAGGAGGGAAACTGCCATTTAGCTTGTCAAATGTTTTTCTCCTATAGTTGAATCGGGCAGAAAAAAAAAACATTTAAAAATAAATGCAATTAATGATGATAGATATTTGCCAGATCTAATTTGGGGCTATTTAGATAAAGTGACTATTATGAACATTTATTATGAGGCTTTGCAAAAACATTTTTTAAATTTTTATTACAAACACATTTAGACATAAGATCAGTGAGTAAATGTAAATAAATGTAAAGCTTCTGAGATATAAAGTGGTTTTTATTTTTGTTGCAATCATGAGTGAATACCTACCAAAAGCACACTCTATTTTGATCACTAATAAAATCATTACACATTTTTGTTCTCTTTTTTTATTCAGACCATTTTGTTGTAGATTTCACTCCTCTCCTACTGGACCACATCTCCTCTGCAATAATGCTTTCTGTAGGATAAAGATATTCAGTTCATTTCAGGGAACTAGGGGTTGTTCTTGCTGCCAAAGGCAGAATCAGAGATTGTCCTCAACATGGGAAATGTTGAGAACAGGATGGAGACAGAACATATAATACCCACAATTAGGAAAGCATGCATGTAGTGTGTCAAAGTTCTCCAAACGCGTAGTGATAATTGCTGGCTAACAGCACTTTCCCTACAAGATGTTCAAGGAAAAGGAGGGTGTGAGATCAGGCGATCAACAAAACCAATGCTGGAAATTCAAATTCCAGGAGAAAATATTCAATCAGAACCCTACCAAGACCTCTGTGGTCTGGTGCTTCATTCTTCTTCCTCATTCTTGCCTGATAGCGGACGGACAGAGTATCACAGTGAAGATTTGGTGAAGTAAGATACAATGTCCGGCAGCATTGAAAACTGAGCTCTAAAATAAGTCAGATAATAAAGGTAAACATATGGTATCTTTATGTTGGATTTTGTTTTTGCCTCAAACCTATATGCACCTGACCTTTTAAATCACACATAGACTATACTAAATGGCTTTTCAAATCACAATCCCTTTTCACTAGACAATGACAGTAAGATGAATACCATTTTTGATGTTTGTGGTCAGGCTTTGTTATGATCTGAATGCCTGTGAGAATAAGAATTGCCAGCACTACAAACCCAGTGAAATTTTACAATACAGTTTTTTGTGTGTTTGACATAAATGGACAATTACATGGTTATTAGTTACTAATATATAAATATTAACTACCAAACACAATATGTATTTTTAAACATATTGTATTTTATGACCATAGCTTATGTTTCATTTATGCCAATTTTTCTATGCTTTTAGAATTGTATAATTATATAAAAAGTTTGAAGCAATAACTGCTCCATTTGAAAACACATTTTCCATTTCTCAACTGTCTTGCTATGCAGAGGGCCTAGTCCAGTCCCGTGCAAACTCCACAGCTGTTGATCTAAATTTCATGAGTTCCCAGTAGTTTAGTTTGGTTGCAGTAGGATCAGAATCCACCCCTGGTGCATTAGCAGGCTCTTTTGAGCCCACTACTTATAATGGGACACCTCTTACAGCCTTGAGGCTGGTGAAGGGGCTTGGACCTGCCACTACTAAATGTTCCAGGCTCTGCTGACTCCCCATGGGAGGCCTTATCTTCTTGTAGGAGGGAATGGGGGTGGTTTGAGGGTGAGGCTAGAGGGGTGGGATGAGGGAGGAGGGGGATCTTTGATTTGTATGTAAAATGAATAAAAAATTTTTAATAAAAAATGAAAAATAAAAGAAAACACATTTTCCCATAATCATTATGTTATTTGGCATATTTAAGTAACATGCTCATTTGTTTTGTTGGTGAACATGAAGAAGAGATTATTGTCCACAGTTGGCCAAAGAGTTTTCCAACAATGCTGTTCTCTACCATCCACAGATATCACCACCTCTTAGGGACCTCTGCATAATTAACAACTTGTGAATCTCACGTTTGTTTCACCAACATAAAATATGGTTTCTTCAGGACAACTCAATTGGAAAATAGCTCTTGTCTTATAAAAGAAATTGCAAAGCATGAATCAGTAATTATTTTTTTTATATTTTTGTTTTTTATTTATTTATTTATTTAGATATTTCTGAATGCAGTATTCTTTTTTTATTCCTTTATATGACTCATAGCAAAATAAAAACAATATGGTAAATTGTGATTTTTCCCAGTTATAAATTCAGTAGTTTTGCAATATAATAATTATAGAAATATTGTTTAAAACTATATGTTCATGAATCTGTGAATCTGTGTGTGTGTGTTTGTGCATGCACGCGCTCACACGGGCACATGTATGTGTGAAAAGGACAGGGAGAGACAGAGAGAGAGAGGAACTAAGATACCTGGTTTGTATTGTCTGAAATCTTTCTAGCGTATAATTTTTCAAGTGACTGAAACATTTGAAGATGTGAAGATGACCGTCTTGTGAGGAAAAACAGATAATTTTTCCTCCTTTTATGAATCATAAAAATTGTATTAATTTTTCTAATCTAAAATGCATTGAAAACTTCAGAAAGAAAAACAAGACAATCTCTAGCTAGACAAGTGTTGTCCCTAAGGGAGAAACAACTACTACTATGCAGCTAAGTAGATATAGCACTAAACTGATTCCTTGTACATCCTTAGACCCATAGATCAATTCCTATGTCAGTTCTCATTTGGGACTCTTCCATTTGTAGTTGATAGTGATTAACACAAGACACAAACTGGCTAAGGTTCACCGAATAAGAGACTCCAGACAGTTCAGCCCTAATGGAAACATATCTCAGGCTCCTCCCAACATTCAAGACTCAAAGATGATGAGGATGAAGGGGTAGAAATAATGTAAGAGCCAAGTGAATAACTGCATGGAAATGTCTTCAGGACACAGCAGAGCAGTTTCACTAGGAACTCACAGCACACACAAAACATGAAATTCAAGCCAGAAGAAAATTCTAGCATGAAGAAGGGAAGTGGATATAAAACACCTGGCATGAAACATACAAAAAAACAATACTTTAAAGCTTTAGAGAATTTCCTATGTACTTTTTGCAATTCAATTATTTTCTTCCCTTTATGGCAAAATAAATGAAATTATTTAAAATACTTAGCAATATTTAGATTATTGGATTTATAATGCTTTCCTTCCAAATAAAAGTTGATGTACATACTGTTCCAACTAATTTGGAATATTTGATACTCTCACTTCGAAATGCCGAGAGTTAAGCCAATCATTTCTGACTTTTTCATCACTCCTATCATTAATAAATAAGAAAAAAATTGTTAGTTTTGTTCCATTTTTGAAATATCTCACTTCATAAGTGTGCAATTGTGATCCTTTCTCTCTAAATGATTTTTAGAAAATTTTCATCACTAGTTTGAATTGATAAACTACACAAGTTTAGCAGAAAACTGCAATGAAATGACTCTGTGCCTCTAGGACTGCATGAACCAGGCTCAGCAGAAGGAAACAGAAATCGTAGGTAAAAATGGATATATGGCATGCACTATGTCACAGAGAATTTTCAGTGTGATTATGTATGCAATTTGCTATGTTGAATGTATTTTAAAAGGGAAAACACAAGAACAATTATATTTTATCAAAAGGAAAATGCTGCTTGAAAGCATTTGCTATCAAAGCAGATAAATATTGAATACGTTATTGCAATCAGTGAAAAAAAAGAACCCCTGAGCATGGTCCACTGTGGCTGGAAAGAGGAGATGGGCTTGTAGTGTTGCAGAGACAGAAATAGCCATGGGACCTACTCTCTACTCTTAGAATAAGGGAGGAATGGTGCCTTACTATAGAAGATGAGGATGTTAGAGTTATAAATTATGTTAGTTCTTTGTAAAAAAAAAATGCTAGGTTTACATTCTAAACTTTAAAAGAAGGGGAAATGTATTCTGTGTGAAATTCATTTTCAGAGTGTGTGGTTTTGTTAAGCTGTGAGTATCCAGATGAAAAGAAGTACCCTGGAGATTAAAGATTGATGGAATTCTTAAAGGGAAGAAGTTGGCCGGTGGGTAAATATTTGTAGTCAAACCAGGGTGAAGGTTTTGTTTAATAGTAGCATATGTTGTACTTCAAAATACCAGGAAGAAAAATTGACAATGTTTCTCATTAGGAAAAAATAACTTTTTTATTAATTTTAATTTTTAATTGAAATATAATTATATAATATCCATCTCTCTCTTCCCTACAGCATATTCCAGCCATTTACTCCCTTGCTCTCTTTAAAATTAATTATTTTGTTTAAGTTAATTGTTAAGTCACACACACAACAATCTTAAATATGTGTTTATTTGTATTTTTCTTGTTAAAGTCTTATTTAAGAAGCCATATTGTCAGCTAGCAGTGATGGTGTATGCCTTTAATCCCAGCCCTTGGGAGGCAGAGGCAGGCAAGGCCAGCGTGGTCTACATAGAGAGTTCCAGGATAGCCAGAGTTATACAGAGAAACACTGTCGAAGAAGAAGAAGAAGAAGAAGAAGAAGGAGGAGGAGGAGGAGGAGGAGGAGGAGGAGGAAGAGCTATATTTTCTTTATGGGGTTAGCTTCCTGATATTTCTAGAAGGCACAGTTTTACAGCAAACTTCCTATTATCTGACTTTCCTTCTACCTCCCTTCCACTAAGTTCATTGAATCTTTACTGAAGATGTTCGACTGCCCATTCATTCATTTGGAATGGCCACCATACAACCACCTGTTCCGTGAACTTTGATAGTGTAGTTTTCTGTAGCATTCTCCTTCTATTGCAAAGAGAAATGTCTTTGAAGAGGGATGACAGTTACACTTGTCTGTGGGTTTAAGGATACAGGCATAGAGTGCAGTTAGGAAATAAATCTAGTAAGTATATTAAAAGTTCTCCTGTAAGATACATGACCTCTCTAGATTCCAGTAGGTGGCTAGCTTTACAGTACTATGACATAAATTCCTTCTTGTTAAGCCGGTCTTAACTTCAGGTACAGAACTGAAGATTTGAGGTTAGAAGCACAGACTACAGAGACATTTGACATTTTTCTTTCTGGGTGTGGATTACTTCACTCAATAATCTTTTCTAATTTTATCCCATTTACCTGCTAACTTCATGATTCAGTTTTCTTTGCATCTGAATAGTATCCCCTAGAGTATGTGTGCCACCTTTTCATTAACCAATCATCAACTGAAGGACATTTGACTTGTCTCTGTTTCCTAGCAACTGTGAATAGAGCAGTAGTAAGCATGACTGATCAAGCACTGTGGTGAATAGTGCCCAGTGCCTTGGGAATATGTATCGGAGTGCCATAGCTGGGTCATATGGTAGATTTAGTTTTAGCTTTTGAGAGTTCTCTCTACTGATTTTCAGAGTGGTTGTACCTCTTTGAAGCTCCAAGTAATGTAAATGCAAGTTTTCTTTTCCACACAGCCTCTCCAGCATTGGTTGTCCTTTGTTTTGTTGACCTTGGCCATTCTAACCAAGGAAAGATTAAATCCAAAGTTGGTTGGATTGCATTTCCTTAATTTCAAAATAAATAAATAAATAAATAAAAATTTTAAGATATTTCTTAGCTACTTTTATTTATTCTTTTGATAACTCCTTGTTCATATATGTGTATCACCTTTCTTGAATGTGTTTCCTTCTCCTTTGGACACAGGGCCCTCATCTGGCCCTAACACAAACAGGCCCTATGCAGGCTGCCACAGTCTCTATGACTTCATATGTGCTTTGATCCTGATCTATTTAGAGGGCCTTGTTTCATATGTGTCCTCCATCCCATCTGGCTCTCATAATCTTTCCACCTCCTCTTCAGCAGGGTTCCCTGAGCCCCGAGGAGAGGTATTTAATGGTGATATCCCTTTTAGTACTGCGTATACCAAGGTTGCTCTGTCTCTGGATAATGTCTGGCTTTGGGTCTATGTATTCTCACCTGCTGCAGGAAGTAGTTTCTCTGAAGGTGGCTAAGAAAAGCTTGTGAGTATAGAAGAATGTCATTAGGAGTCATTTTACTCTTATGTTCCTTTAGCTCAACAGTAGTGTTTGGTTTCCATCTAAGTGACTGGTCTGGCTAATGTAAGGTTCTTGGTCAACTAAAATATGTCAGGGTTGAGTTGCATCTCAGGAAATGAGCCTCCAATACAATTACATATTGATTGGTTACTCCGACAGGCTTTATGCCACTGGTGCGGTAGATCATCTTGGAGGCAGGATGTCATTGTGCATTGATGGTTTTGTAGCTGTGTTGGTGTCTAAGTCAATGTGGTATTGCTGTGAAGAGACACCATAACCACAACAACTATCATAAAGAAAAGCATTTAATCAGGGCATGCATTAAGTTTCAGGGGTTTACTCCATTATCAGCATGGTAGGAAGCACTGTAACACACAGGTAGACATGGAACTAGAGAAACTGAGGTTTCTACATCTGGATCCCCATGCCTCAGAAAGAAACAGAGTGCCACTGGGCCTGGATTGCACTTCTGAAACCCTCAAAGGCAACCCCCAGTGATGCATTTCTTCCAACAAGGCCAAACCTACTCCAACAAGGTCACATCTCCTAAACCTGAGTGGTACCTCTCACTAATGACTAAGCATTCAAATATATGAGCCCATGGGAACCACTCTTAACCAAACCACCACAGTTGGTATATATATATATATATATATATATATATATATATATATATATATATATAGTTATATATGTGTTGTCTCCAGTAATAGGGCTCATAGGGGCTCACAGAGATCAGGGAGTGTATAGGGGTCTGACCTAGGTCCTCTGCATATATGCTATGATTGAGTAGCTTGGTGTTCTTGTGGGATTCCTAATTGTGGGAGCTGGGACTGTCTCTGAGTCTTTTTTTTTTACTTGTAGGACCCTTTTTCTCCTACTTGGTTGCCTCATCTTGACCAGCCTTGATCAGGAATGTGCCTGGTCTTATTGCAGCATGTTGTACCATGTTTGGTTGATGTCCCAGGGAGTCTGCTCTTCTCTGCTTTTTGTTGTGTTGTCTTATCACAGCAGCAGTAACCCTAAGACAGGTGGACACAGACATTTTCCTCTGAATAGTTATTAGCAAGAAAATTCGAATGAGAGAGATGATTAAATGATTATGTAAGTGTATAGAAGTGAAAGAGTCAGAATAAAATGCTATATAAATATGAATGTCAGCATCTCTGAAATTCTGTGTGGGTTCTGGTTATGAAGATTCTTGTATCTGAATGTGTTAGTGTTTTTTATGTAGTGCAAGTGGGTGACAATTTTTTAAATATCCATAAGTCTAGGTGCAATTGAGAGTTGTGGAGAGTGTTTGAAGCAGAGAGCAGATGGCTGCGGGAAGATAAGCAGGAGAAATCTCTCATGACTAAACCAGGATTGACATGAAATACTCTACTGACTTGTATCTTAGTTTTAGAGAATAAAGTAAAGTTTCCCAGATAGAATTTCAGGAAAAGTTCTATGAAGTGATATTAGAAACTCAAAAATGAAGCTTAGAAAGTGATTTCATTTTAGTAATGTTGAGGCAAAAGAACAAATCTTTATTTGTTGGCAGTGATATCCATTTAGATAAAAATACCCACATGTTTAGATATAGAGAATCTGAAAACTGGTGATATATATTAATATGTCAATTACTGTCTATCAGTATATGTAAATCTATTCTACTACTGTTTTATGAAACACTTACATTAATTGAAATATTATTATGCCCACTTTTTCAAATTTTATTAGCAAAATGCAAAATTCTTAGCTTTGTAATTAAAACAGTTGGTAGCCAAGAAACTACACATTCTAACTGATTGTGTTCACATGACTTCATTTTTTATTTTACTTCATTAAGAATACACAATATCTCCAATTATTGATTTTACAGATAGGAAGAAAATCTATTTCTTCATAAAAAGATAGTATTTATTCCAAATAATTTAATTAAATATTTTGGTCCTGTTCACTTGCCTTATGATGCCTGAAATGCAGAGACAAATTTGGACTTACTCAAAACACTAACTTTCCATATGTCTGTATAGTTTATTATACAAATATAATTTTGAATAATTTAAACTTATGTACTAGGAAACAAGATTTTAGTAACCAGGCCTACTTTAAATGTTAGAAAGGGGTAAGAGTTGTAGTTCATTCATTTGTTTCTCCTGTGGGATTATAATTTATTGACATTGCCCCTTCTCTTTCTTCCCTTCAATCCCTCCCATAAACTCCTCCCAACTCTCCTTCAAATCCATGGCTTCTTTCATCACTAATTGTTATTGCAAGCATATCTCTCTCTCTCTCTCTCTCTCTCTCTCTCTCTCTCTATATATATATATATATATAGATAGATAGATAGATAGATAGATAGATAGATAGATAGATATAGATATAGATATAGATATAGATAGATAGATAGATATGAATATATATATTCCTAAATATATATATTTTTTCTGTTCAGTATGTTTCTTATATGTATGTTTTCAAGTCTTACACTTTAGAAAAGCAATCGATGTGCTCCTCCTGAGGAGGACGATTTCTGCTTCCAGTTTTCTTCACTTATCTACAGTTCTGCATACAGGGTTGAGGCCTGTGGGCTTCTCTTTCCACTTTGGCATGTCAACTGGTGTCCTCATTGTTCAGCTTCTGTTTATGCAGTCACGTTAGCATGTGTTACTGTCATGCAGGAATCCTGAGGTGCTGGTGAGTTTCCTCAATCCCAGGATTCTAGAGGTGAAGGCAAAAGATTATGTCAGTGTATTCTTTGGACATGTAATATGTTTTGGTCTAGCCTTGGCTACATGACACCTTGTCACAAAAACAAACAAATAAATAAAATAAAGTACAGTAAAAAAATGAAGTGAAAATTATTGGAAATGTCTAGGAAAGACATAATTTAGGGATGTGTAAAAACAAAATTACCACCGGGGGCGGTGGTGCATGCCTTTAATCCTAGCATTTGGGAGGCAGAGCCAGGTGGATCTCTGTGAGTTCAAAGCCAGCCTGGTCTACAGAGCGAGATCCAGGACAGGCACCAAAACTACACAGAAAAACCCGGTCTTGAAAAAGAATCAACAAAAGTATTATCTCTACTTTTTTATTTTGTGTTGTAAATAAAATATTTCCAATATATTTGGTTTGTATTTATTCCACTAGAAAGGCATACTTAATTTTAATTTGCCTATTCTGTATATTATCTATATTATAAACTCATATAAAATAGAATATTTGTTACATATTTTATATATTTATATGTTGGGTACATTTCTACTAAATAAAAAGCCCACTCTGCTTTCAAAGATCAAAAAAAAGAATATTTATTGCTTACTAAAGTCAAATGTTCTAATATTAGAATTAAAATATTGGTCAAGTAGAGTAGGATAAACATCTTTACAGTACATATTTTTCTACTGAGAAACTTTTTCTGGTAATTTCAGTATCACTTCTTTTATTTTTTAGTACTGGGATTTGAATCTAAGGGTACATGCATGCTAGGGAAGCACTCTTACACTGAAATACACCTTTAGTGCTCTCTCTTTCTCTCTCTTCCTCTTTTCAGTTTCATGACGTCCCTGTGGTGGTATTGTGTTCCCCAAAATATGTGACCCTAATAAACTTATCTGGGGTCAGAGAACAGAAAAGCCACTAGATACTTAGGATAGGCAGTGGCAGCACATGCCTTTAATCCTAGCATTCCAGAGGCAGAAATCTATCTGTTCAAGGATACAGCCAAGCATGGTGACTCATGCCTTTAATCTCAGGGAGTGGTGGTAGAAAGCAGAAAGGTATATAAGGCGTGAGGACCAGAAACTAGGGGTATTTGGCTGGTTAAGCTTTCAGGCTTCTAGCAGCAGTTCAGCTGAGATTTATTTGGATATGAGGACACAGAGGAAACAAGACCAGCTGAGAAGTTGTCCAGGTGAGGTTAGCTGTGGCTTGTTCTGTCTCTCTGATCTTCCAGTGTTCACCCCAATACCTGGCCCGGATTTGTTTTTATTAATAAGACTCTCTAAGATTCATGCTACAGGTACCACTTATTTTTAATGTTCTAATTTATTTTACATCCCACCCACAGTTTCTTCTCCCTCCTCTCATCCTAGTTCCTCCCCTCTACCACATCACTTTTGGATAACGTTTTACTTTCCAGTGCTTCACAAAAAACCTATGCTCTGTCCCTGTCCCCACCAGCACATCAGATAAAAACAAAACACCTGATAAAATGCAGGATAGAGGACATGCCATCCACTTTATTACAGATACACATACCCAACATATGTATGTAATTTTAGGGAATATAATTATGGATTTTATAGTAAAAAGTTGCAGCTACCAAATGGAATCTGAAGTATGCAACAAAATAAAGCTTTGGAGTTATGATTTGGACTTGTAAATTCATATGAATGGATTAAATATTATAAATATAACTTTAATATTTGTAGTACCTAAAAGTCATAAAATGATGTCATATTTGGGCCATCACTTTGTCTTGAATTAAAGAAGTCATTTTGAAAATAATTAAGATAATCCTATTTTAAAAATATAATATACTTAAGCACTTGGTTAACTGGTAAATGATACAATTTTTTTACTTTTGAGATTATAAATATTACATTTTTCCTTTTTCCTCAATCTCAGCAATCCCATATAACTCTTTGTGGAACTCTTTCATATACATATCTTCAGCTTTCATTAATTATCAATATATATATATATATATATATATATATATATATATATATATATACCTGTATGAATATACACACACATATTCCTAAGTATAGCCTGAAAAGCTGACCATTCGGTGTTTGATAACCAGTGGGTGTGTTCTTCCCTGAGGAAGACTGCTTTCACTATTGCTGTGGGATGTCTTTCTGTACGCTGTGAACATAAACTGTTCCCATTGGCTAGTAAATAAAGCTTCATTGATCTATGGCAGGGCAGGATGGAGCCAGATGGGAAAATCCAAGAGAGACAGTGAGAGAAGAAAGGAGAGTGGGGGGAGATGCCAAACCGCAGTCCAAGAAGCAACATGCAGTAGGATGCAGGTAAAGCCACGGCCATGTGGTGATATATAGATTAATAAAAATGGGTTAATTTCAGATGAAAAAGCTAGCTGGCAAGAAGCCTGCCATAGGCCATACAGTTGATTATTAATATAAGCCTCTGAGTGATTATTTTATGTGACTGCAGGACAGTGGGGCCAAGCAGGACCAGAGAAACACGGGACCATGTAATAAAACTAAGTAAAGGTCTCCACAGTCAAAAATTTAAAATGAAATAATAAAACATGCCCTTGTGGCTATTTTCATGTCAATTTGGCACAAGCTGGAGCCACCTGAGAGAAGGGAAACTCATTTGAGAAAATATCCCCATAAGATCCGGCTGTACAGCATTATCTTAATTAGGGATTAGTGGAGAAGGGCCCAGCCCATTGTGAGTTGGGCCAGCCCCCGGTTGATGGTCTTGGGTTCTATAATAACATAGGATATGCAAGATAGGGGGAGCAAGGCAGTAAGCAGTGCTACTCCATGGCCTCTGCATCTGCTCCTTCTTCTAGGTTCCAGCTCTCCTTGAGTTCCGGTGCTGATTTCCTTCAGTGATGGACTATGATGTGGAAGAAGAAGCCAAGTAAACCCTTTCCTCCCCAACTTGATTTTCATCATAGCAATCTTAGCAATAGTAATCATAACAAGGACAGAAGTTGGTACCAGGATTGTGGGGGATTGCTGCTATTGACATACCGTGTGTTTTGGGGAGGACTGTGGAAGAATTTCAAAAACCTTGAGGTACAAAAGCCTTTGAGTATTCCAAACTTGGTGAGCTGTTCTATGGGAGCTTGTAAGATAAGAGTGTTGAGAGAAACGCAGATGATGCCTGGCTTGTGAAGTTCCAGAGAAAAGTTTGAAAGTCACTTGAGGCTTTGTCATGGCTGTTACATATTATGAGTTAAAAATCTGTCATTCTGGTTAGTTGGGATTGAAAAAATAGAGATCTGAACCAATAAAGTAAAGTCTTTGCTTTACTGGGACAATAGATGCTGCTCAGCAGGAGCTAAGAAATTGGAAGTGATTAAGAAGAGACCAGCATCATTTTGATAAAGTCTTCCAGGAAGGGTTTCTTCAGAATCCACACACAGAACACTGTCCCAGAGGTAACCTGTGCTATCAACTGAACTTGGCAGTGTAACCTAAGTGGTACTGGTTTTGGAGGCATGAAGGGGGTCAAGAAATGCAGCTGAGACACAAAAAAGGACTGTGGGAGGCCAGGATAAGCCATCGGAGAAGGTGAAGCTTCAGTAGCAGTTGAAGTCCCAGAACAGAAGGGATCATGGAGAGAAGTTGAGGCTTAGCACCATGAAGAGAACCAAGAATAGGCTATTAGTAAATGTATAGCCCAGTTGCTACAGAACACCACAGCATTTTGGAGATGCCAATACCATGAGATGACCACCAATATTAGTAGCAGCAGTGGAGTGGAGTCAGGGAGTCTAGAAAGCAAGCTGTTTGTGCCACAGATATCTGAGCCAATGAAATGACCCAAGTGCCTTCAAGGAGCACAGATGATAATGAATGGACCCCAGACATTGGACATTGGGTTATTTTCACAGTTTGAGTTTGGTTTTGCTTTGATTTAATTATGACTGACTCTTCCATCTTAAAGTAATAAAGTATTCAATTAATTTATATATATTTTTTATTTTACATGAGCCCATAGTTGAGAGACTTTAAACTATTAAAGAGATTTTGGAGTTTTACACAGACTTTGGATTTTAAAAGAAAGCTTGGATATTTTAAAAAGACTTTGAACTTTCAAATGTTTGAATTTTTAAAGAGTGAGACTTTTTAAAATTTGGAATATTTTACATTGTGGTGTTCACATTAATGTGAAGTCTTTGAGATGAATAGAAATGGAAAGGTTGTGGCTTAATAGTGATGCATTTGTGTGACAAGTTGACAAGGAGTCAGTTGTGCTTGTTAGTTTTATGGCAAATGACAAACCGAGAGTCATTGGAGAGGAGGGAGCCTAAATTGAGTAAACACCTCCATAAGATCCAGCTATAAGCAGGCTTGCAGGACATTGTCTTAATTAGTGATGGCTGTGATAGAGACCAGCCCACTGTGGTGGCATTCATTGGCAGGTGGTCCTGGGTTCTTTAAGAAAGCAGGCTGAACAGGCCATAGGGAGCAAGCCAGTAACAGTAGCCCTCTATGGCATCCGCTTTTTTTTTTGAGTTCCTGTTCTCACTTCTTTCAGTGATGATCAGTGATGTGGAAGCATAAGCTGAATAAACCCTTTCCTCCCCAACTAGCTATTTGTCACAATGCTTCATTATATCAGTATTAACCCTAACTAGGACACACATTAAATAAGAAGTTGAATTTAAAGTGCTTTTAAAATCAAGGTCCACAACATCCTACTACTATTCTTTTTTTTTTTTTTTTGCTTTTTGTTTTTTTTTCTTCTTAACATCCTATTACTATTAATTTCATAGTTTCATAGTTTCACTTAAATTGCAGAACAATGCATTCTTCATGATTCAGGAATACATAAATGCAACATTAAGCTGGTAGATTCATATAAACCAAAGTTCACTTTATATCCCCAAATTAAAAAAAGTCAAAATCCTAATCCTAACGTGTCAACATTTATTTATTGATTTACTAAACATAGCATCTGGCTATCTCTGTTAATTTTTTAGACTGTTCAAATATTTAATGTAAGACTCCAAAATTTTATCAGCATTTGACTTTTTGGAGTCTACAACAGAGGATTTTTTTTTTTTTTGAGACGGGTTTTCTCTGTAGTTTTGGTGCATATCCTGCATCTCGCTCTGTAGACCAGGCTGGCCCCAAACTCACAGAGATCCATCTGGCTCTGCCTCCTGAGTGCTGGCCAATATAGAATTTCTTAAGCAGGAAAATTGTTGGATAAAGTAGATACTGAACAGTTTTCATTGTCATGTAAAAGATTTAAAATGTACATTTACAGTTAGAATATTGTTTTTATACTTGCAGAGAGGAAAGGATATTGATAGGTAGTAGATTTCTTGCCGTGTGTGTGTGTGTGTGTGTGTGTGTGTGTGTGTGTGTGTGTGTGTG
>CABHPP010138565.1:15306-28064 GCA_902168425.1 Peromyscus attwateri | reverse complement strand
TAGAAGTGACTGGGGAGGTAGTTTGGTTGGTATAGTAGAAGTGACTGGGGAGGTAGTTTACTTGGTATAGTAGAAGTGACTGGGGAGGTAGTTTACTTGGTATAGTAGAAGTGACTGGGGAGGTAGTTTACTTGGTATAGTGCTGGCTGCGCAGCTGTGAGGACCTGAGTTCAATCCTCCAAACCCAGGTAAAAAGTCGAGTTTGGCGGCAGGAGCTTGTAGTCTCAGTGCTGGGAAGGTGGATACAGGCAGATCCTTGGGGCTTGCTGGCCAGCCTGCCTACCCCATTTGATGAGTTCCGGGCCAGTGAGGGACCCCTAAAAACAAAGTGAGGGCTGTAGAGATGGCTCAGTGGTAAGAGCACTTGTTATGAACGCATGAGGGCTGGAGTTGAAATCCCCAGCATCCCTGGGAATGCCTGTAACCCTAGTAGTGTCTGTAATGCTATGGAGGCTTCCAGTATAGCTCTAGGCTTCCAGGTTCAGCGAGAGAGTGTTCAAGAGAATAAAAAAAAGTGACAGCACAGGACACCCACCATTCTTCAGGAATACCTGGGCATACATGATGTGCCCCCTCCCTCCCATACACACTACTTTGGGCACTTAAAGATACACTTGTAGTTAGGTTATAAACAGTTTGATCTCTATAAAAATGCAGTTCTAGGGCCTGATGTGGTGATAGCTATAATCCCAGTACTTGGGAAGTGGAGGACACACTAGGAGTTCAAATCCAGCGTCAGGCACATAGAGAGTTTATGCTAGCATGGTCAGCTTCAGACTCTGTCTCAAAACACACAAAATAAAGCAGCAGCAAAAGAAAAACAATCCAAAACAAAGAAAAAAATTGAAGGGTAACAAAGGGGAAAATAAAACCCAGAGAAAACTAAAACCCAGAAAAACAACAACAAAAAAAGACCCCCCCCCCTCAAATGAAAAACTCAAAAAAGAAATGTAAGCCCTAATTTTAAAATACTGTTATTAGGTACAAAATAGGAGAACCTCAGGGCCTTGCATGCTAGGCAAAGGCCCTGCCTCTGACTTAAACCCCAACCTGTAACTTATAAATTCGGAAGAAAAATGTATCATTATAGCTCTGGATTGCTATAGTTTTAATACTTAGTGTGCTCTGGTGTATTTTTATTTTATTTATTTATTTATTTTTTTTGGTTTTTTTGAGACAGGGTTTCTCTGTGTAGCTTTGCGCCTTTCCTGGAACTCGCTTGGGAGACCAGGCTGGCCTCGAACTCACAGAGATCCGCCTGCCTCTGCCTCCCGAGTGCTGGGATTAAAGGCGTGTGCCACCAACGCCCGGCCCAAGGTGTATTTTTAAATATGTATACGTATTTTTTTCTCAGTGTAAAATGCTAAGTGCAACTGTTGTATTTGCTTTCTAACAAGGTGTCTTCTTTTCTTAAGGTTCAGTGGTGAACTGGTCAGGGCAGGGACTACAGAAATTAGGTCCCAACTTGCCCTGTGAAGCTGATGTTCACACATTGATTCTGGATAAAAATCAGATTATTAAACTGGAAAATCTAGAGAAATGCAAACAGTTGATACAGGTGGGTATGTGTTACATAAGACTAATTTATTACTAAACGAAACCAAAAAGTTATTCTACATGCCCTGAAAGCAGGAAATGTTGCCTTAAAATTTTGTATGCTAACTTCTGAAGATGATACATGTGTTACATTTATAGTGGCCTAGAAAAAGAAGCATTGTTAAAAAGTGGAAACAGGGTCAGCAAGATGGCTCAGTAGGTAGGAGTGCTTGTTCGAAGGACTGAAGACCTGAGTTGGATCTCTGTGTGCCACAGGGCAGAGGGAGAGAACTGACTTCTGAGAGTATGCTGGTGACGTTTGCGTGTGTGCTGTTGCTTAAGAGTGCCTGCAAGTGCGCAATATTGTCTTAACATAATTTTTACTTCATACCGGGGGTAAAGAGTTTACTCATCCAAGAATGTTGGGGATGTGCTTGAGTGCTAAGAGTACATGCTTGGCATACTCAAAGCCCTAAGTTTAATCGTCAGTACTGCCAAAACAAACAAATGAACAAACAAAAAAGAAGCGTTTATTTGGTCCCTCTTAGTATACCTAGCATTGACCTAGTTTTGACTGCAACAAATGAAGACAGTTTTTATGGAGCTTATATTTTCAAGTTATTGATCTGTTAAGAATGTCTTTAGGAGGTGGTTCGGTGGGTAAGAGCACTGGCTCTGCAAACACCAGAGGTTGGGATTGGATCCCCAGCACCCACACGAAAAGCTGGGCATCAGTGCATGTAGTTTACATTTAACCCAGTCGTTGGAGGGGAGAGATGGGCAGATCCTGAGAGCCAGCTGGCCAGCCAGCTTAGCCATCCTGGTGAGCTTCCAGTTCAGAGAGAGCCTGTCTCAAAGCAGTCAGGCAGAGAGTGCTGGGGGAGGCACCCCAGCGTTCTGCTCTGGCTTTTGCATGTGTACAGATGGGCATGTGCACCCATATACTCACGTACATGCAACACATAAACAACACCATCCACACACAGATATCTTTAGTAATTGACAGTCTCATTCAGCTTTATGTGCACTTTGTGTAAGCATACGTTGATTATGCCTAACACTGGGCTTCATTTTTCTGGATATGTATATAATGTATTTCTATCACATTCATTGCCATTGGCCTCATTTCTTTCTATTTCCTCTAATCCCTTCTCCTCTCGAGTGGTCTCCTGCTTTTTCATGGCTTCTTCTCATCCTCATCCTCCTCATTCTTCCCTGCCCCCCTTTTTGTGATCCAGTGAATTTCATGAGGGGCATGAATGAGAATCTGTTTACAGGAGCATAGACACCCTACCAGTGGCTATACCCCTGAAGAAAATGTTTTTCCCTCTTCCTGTCTAGTTATTACTAGACTGTCTAGTAATCCTCAGGGATGGGTAGGGCCTTCCAAGCTCCTCTCCCCACCTCCAGCTTATAGAGGAGCTGATCTTATGGAGGGGCTCATTGGTTTTTGTTTTTGTTTTTTTGTTTTTTTTGAGACAGGGTTTCTCTGTGTAACAGTCCTGGCTGTTCTAGAATTCACGCCGTAGACCAGGCTGGCCTCAAATTCACTGAGATCCACCTACCTTTGCCTCCCTAGTTCTGGGGTTAAAGGAGTGCGCCACCACCGCCTGGCTAGGAGGAGGAGCTTATCTGATGGAGATCTTGTGCTGCTTAGAGTTCAAGAGTAGGACAGCCTGCTGGGTGGTGGTGGTGGTGGTGGTGGTGGTGGTGGTGGTGGTGGTGGTGCACGCCTTTAATCCCAGTACCTGGGAGGGAGAGGCAGGCAGATCCCTGTGAGTTCTAGGCCAGCCTGATCTACAGACTGAGTTCCAGGACACTCAGAGCTACACATAGAAAAACCCTGTCTCCAAAAACCAAAACCAAAGACAACAACAACAACAAAAAGTACAAACAGCCATGTCTTCCCCAGAAGTCAGTATTCCATACCTTTCCCCTTCTCCCACTCCTGGAGCCTTAGCGGGGATGTGATAGATGCCCCACTCATGGCTGGGCATTTAGCAGCTCTTCATTTGTTTCCTGTACTTTGATCGGTTGTGAGTCTCTGCAGCCACCACTACTCATTGCAGAGGAAGCTTCTCTGACTAGAGCTGACAGCAGCATTGTCTTGTGGGGTATGTGTAGTTATTTAGAAGGCAATTTGATAGCAATTTGATAGCTACATTATGTCCATTTAGCAAAAAACATCAGGAGATGGTCACAGGGCTTATGTCATCCCCAGCCTCGGGTTTTTGGCTGGTTTACAGTAACACACGTGAATTCCTTCCTGTGGAGCACATCAGTTGGTTGCCTCTTAACAGGTTTTATATTTTTTGTTGATTAAAACAACAAACTCCAATAGTTATACTGTAGGTAATAAGTGTAAATAATATGTGTAAAAATATAAATTTGTTTTGTGTATTTGGCAATGTTTGGCCATCTACCATAATGTGAAAGTAATAGGTGTGGACATATACATTTGTTTCTAGGAATAATAATGTTCCCTTTTCACAGTTGTCAGTGGCTAATAATCGGCTGGTTCGGATGATGGGTGTGGCCAAACTGACTCAACTCCGGGTATTAAATTTACCTCATAATAGTATTGGCTGCATGGAAGGACTGAAGGACCTAGTCCATTTGGAATGGCTGAATTTGGCAGGAAATAATCTGAAGGTGAATGGCTTTCTTTTTCTTGGTAATTCACTTTTGAGATTTTTTTTTTTCATAGCTAATTGTTCTTTGTGAAAAAGAAACTTTGCAAGTATAGAAATAAGCAGACTGAAAAATGAAAATGTCTACTTCTACAGTCTGTGTTGACATAAACTTTAAAAAGCCTCTATTTTGAACATATACTACAGTATAATTAGTATTCTTTTATATTCTAATACAGAGAATCTATATTATACTTTAAAAAAGTAAATCAAATACTAGAATGATGAGGAAAGAGAGTCTTCCCTACTGAGTTTAAACTTTAAGTAAATTTTAATGGTACATGGAAAAAAGTTTTTTTCAAGTCAAGAGATCTGGATCTGTCTGCTCCTACTTCTGCCACACAGGAACTGTCACTTTGGACAAGTTAATGAACATCTCTCTGTCTGTTTTCTGATGTGCTAGGTGAGGGACTAGATAAACGATGGTAACTGTTGCCTTTCCTGAGCAGGTGCCTTATGGGAGGTGCTTGTCCCAGCACCTTGTGTGTAGTAAGCTCATGTCAGCTGTGACGTAGGTATTGTTACTATACTTACTGTGTAGACAGAGAAGCTTGTCCCAATTCGGACATCCAAGAAGTTGCAGAGCCCAAAATTTTTAAAAAATGTATTTTAATTCATTCCCAGAGAATTTCACACAGCGTACAGCATATTTAGATTATATCCATCCACCACTCCTTCCCTAACTTTTTCCAGATCCATCCCCACCTCCCTATCTAACTAGATGTCATCTCTCTTTCTCTTTTTAAAAATAACCCATTGAGTCCAATGTATTCCTGGGTGTGGTGCCATCCACTGGATCGTGGTTGACTTATTAGGAGCCACACTCTCAAGAACAACTGACTCTCCCTTTCTCAGAAGCCATGAACTGTCCACAGGTCCTCAGGGGTGGGGCTTGGAAGCCCTTCTCCCTCTATGCTAAACCGTTGCCTGGCTCGCCCTTGTGCCGGTCTTGTGCAGATAACCACAGCTGCTGTGCGTTCAGGAGTGATGTGGTCCCGTAATGCCCAGAAGACACTGCCTTGCTCTGGTCCTCCCTGACCACAGAGCCAGGATTTAGTAGGCTGTGTGGCTTCATTCTAAATTTGTAAATTCTTTTCTCTGCTAACGGTTAGATGTCACTGAAGTTTCTTTGGGCTATAAATATTTGGGATGGTATGGATTGCTTGGTATCCTTGAAAACTTCCATCATGGCTACTTTTTAAATTTTGCTCCCCCTTTCTCCCTTGTCTTGCTCAGCTCTGCTGCTGTGCTATAGTGACCAGAGGATGCAGGGGAGTCAGCTGTAAAGACTTAGGGAATGATTGTGTTTTTTTGATTTTAAGTGCACTGAATAATATGATGTTTTTCTTGTAACAGACCATGGAGCAAATCAATAGCTGTACAGCTCTACAACACCTTGATTTGTCAGACAATAACATACCCCAGATAGGTGATCTATCAAAACTGATGTCTTTGAAGGTAAGTGGGTCTTCTGTCACTTTTTAAAAATTATCACAGATTAAAAAAATTACTAAAAATGTAATCTAATTGGCATAAACTCAGCCTGCCATATACTGTATATTAAGAACCTCTCTCTTTCCCTCTCTCTCTCCTTTTGAAGGGGTCTCCCAGTAAAGCCCAGGCTAACCTCTCAGGGTCACCATGATCTTTCTCCCTCTTTCCAGAATTCTGGAATTACAGGTGTCTGCCACTATGCTTGCCAGGTTGTCTTTGTTGTAAAAACTTAGGAACTTTTTGTTTTTTTCTTTTTTGTTTTGGAGACAAAGTCTCACTGTATTGCCCTGGCTATTTCTGGAACTCCTGAGCTCAAGAGATGTACTCTTGAGGCGTAAGAGTGCTTGGGCCTCCCACATTGATTGTTAGTTCCTATATGTGATTTATTTACTTTATGTAAAAATAGTCATTGTAGTTAGTTACTTCTTCTTTCCCATTCTCTGAGTGTTGTGAATTCCCTTCATTTTAAGCTAGCTAATGCTAGGGGCTTCAGTAAATATATAATATTCTGGTAAAGTTTGAAGTAATCCATCCTAAAGTTAAATGTTTTCTTTTTTTTTTTTTTTGAGATAGGGTCTTTCTATTATATAGCTCTGTCTGTCTGTCCTGGAACTGGCTATCTAGACCAGGCTGGGTCTCAAACATGCAGAGATCCACCTGCCTCTGCCTCCCGAGTGCTGGGATTAAAGACATGTGCCACTACGCCCAACTTTAGATTGTTTTTTTAGATGAGGTATCACTGTGTTGTCTAGGTTGGTCTTGAACTCCTGGGCTCAAGTGATCCATTTGCCTAAGTCTTTGTCCACCTGTGTGTTTGGTGTGTGTGTGTGTGTGTGTGTGGTTTTGTTTATGTGTTTATTTTTTCCTGTTCTTAAGGATGCTGTTTTCAATACCAAGTATAATTTAATTAACAAAATTAATTTCACTTAATAAACATGATAAATATGGAGGGTAGAGAGATAGCTCAATGGTTAAGAGCACTGGCTGCTGTTCCTGAGAACCTGGGTTTGATTCCCAGTATCATATGGTAGCTTACAACTGTCTGTAATCCTAGTTCCTGGGAACCTAAATTCCCTCTTCTGACCTCCATAGGCATAGCCATGCACATGGTACACAGACATACAAGTAGGCGAAACACCTACATACATAAAATAAATGATAAAATAAAAAAAAGTGATATGTGAAGTTTTTTTTCTGTATTTTTGCTTAATTGAATATTATTAACACCAGATAGATTCTTCAAGCCTTAGAAGTGGAATCTGAAGCTCTATTTTTCCTACCTCTTGAGCAGAAATAATTTTATAGCAACAATAATTCTAAACATTTTTTTTTGTTGTTGTTGTTTTTGTTTTTGTTTTTTTGAGACAGTTTCTCTGTGTTAACAGTCCTGGCTGTCCTGGAACTTGCTTTGTAGACCAGGCTGGCTTAGTACTCACAAAGATCCACCTGCCTCTGCCTCCCAAGTGCTGGGATTAAAGGTGTGCACCACCACTGCCCAGCAATTCTAAACAATTTGATGTATCCAGCTGTCCTGATAAATGCTAAGAGAACTCAAAAGAACTAAAAGATGATTGGATATTTTGTGCATTTTTTCCTTTTGTTATAACCTTTTTTTTTTTTTTTTTCTGGAATGGATATATGAATAGCTAAACAGAATCCTGAATGTTTAGAGTATCTTAGACTTAATCTTTTTAAAAGGTCTATTTGTTTTATGTGTGTGTGGGCACCTGGTTGTCTGTATATATTCTGTGTGCACACAGTGCCCAGGAAGACAGAAAGGGCCTTGGCTAACCTGGAGCTGGAGTCACAGGTTGTTGTGAGTCCTGGTATGGAAACTAAACCTAGGTCTCTGCAAGAGTAGTAAGCACTCTTAACCACTGAAACATCCCTCCACCCCTTGGACTTATTCTTTATTGTTGCTGACTTAATATGGGTCAGCTATGTCTGCAAGTGATAATTTCTACCTTTCTTTGGCTTCAACTAAGCACAAAAAATGTAGTTGTAAAGTACAAATTGTGGCTTCTCTGTCTCTTTTGCAAAATTTACTTTCTACATGATTGTTTTATTTTATGTGTGTGTATGTGTGTGTGGTAGATGTGGGTGTGGTGCATGGACATGAGTGCAGTTGAACACACCTCTGTGTGCACACGTGGTGGCTAGAACAGGATGTTGGGTGTCTTCCTCTATCCCTCTCTATCCTATTACTTTGAAATAGTCTATCATTGAACTGGAAGCTCATGCTTAGCTGTTGGTTGGCTGGCCTGAAATCCACTTATTTCTGCCCCCAATGCTGGGGTCGCAGGTATGAACCACTATGCCCAGATTTTTTTATGGGTGCTGGAGATTCGATAATAGGTCCTCATAGTTGTAGAGCAAACACTCTTAGCCACCAAGCTATCTCTCCAGCCCTTATTTTGATGTGGGTTTTTTTGTTGTTTGTTTGTTTTGTTTTGTTTTTTAAGGTTTTTTGAGACAGGGGTTTCTCTGTGTAGCCCTGGCTGTCTTGGAACTCGCTCTGTAGACCCAGCTGGCCTCAAACTCAGAGATCAGCCTGCCTCTGCCTCCCCAGTGCTGGGATTAAAGGCGTGCACCACCACACCCATCTTTCTTTTGACATTTTAAAAGGAAATGAATAACTATGTTGGAAACTGCTTTGTGTATTAACGTAAATTGCATAGCATGTTAGTGCATCATAGCACAGCTGGATACCACATCAACTATGTGTTCTTAGATAATTCTTAACCCTTGTGGGCTAAAGACCCACAAGGAGCCGTCTAAGTATTAATCTTTGATTACGTGCGATGAGAAGTATGTAACAAAATACATGTTTTTATTCTTGCATACACCATTGTGGCATTGTCAAGTCAATTTATTGATAATTTGTTGACTCGTCTTTCTTTTTTTTTCCAAGACCTTGCTTTTACATGGAAACATCATCACTTCTCTTAGAATGGCACCTGCATATCTACCCAGAAGCCTTTCTATATTGTCTTTGGCAGAAAATGAAATCCGCGACTTAAATGAGGTAAAATGTGACTCTGGGATATTTCCTTGTGGGATCCAGGAAGGGGAAGTCCAGAACTCTGTGAGATCCAGGAAGGAAAAAGTCCAGGACTCTGTGGGATCCAGGAAGGTGAAGTCCAGGACTCTGGGGGATCCAGGAAGGAGAAGTCTAGGAGAGACAGAAGAGGTTCTTGTAGTCAGACATTTCTCTCTTGCCCACCTGCTCCCAAATACCCAGCAGCTGCTTCCCAAATAATTGACTCAGAGGCTTAATATAAATTATAAATACTCAGCCAATAGCTCAGACTTATTACTAACTATCTCTTATATTTTAAGTTAACCCATATTTCTATTTATGCTTTGCCACGTGGAGGTACCTTTATTAGCATGGGAAGTCCATCTCCTGCTCCCTCTGTGTGAAGACTCCTGACTCTGCCCTTCTCCTTCCCATCATCCTTAGTTTGGTTGCCCCACCTATACTTCCTGGGTGGCTACCAATTCAAGTGACAGATCTTTACAGTGTACAAGAAGATTATTCCACAGCAGGTTCTCAAGCTCATTTTTAGACTGTGATCTTCTTGGGAGAATTGCTGCCTGGTGAAACATTTGGTACTAGAGCATCAGTATTTTTCTTAACACTGGCAGGTCATGAGGCTGAATTTCAGTTGTAATGCTGCAATTATCATCACTGGTGATTGGTAGGGGAGAGACATCTACTTTATAGGGGCCAATGAGGCAACCTGTTCACTTTTCCCTGGCTTCTATTATGTTTTCAAATAGGGTTTTCTCAAGCCAGGCAAAGTCCTTTATGTCTGTAACCTCAGCACTTAGTAAGTGGAGGCAGGAGGGTTAAAACTAAAGATCAGCCTGGGTTAAATGTGACCCTGCCTCAATAAAAGGAAATATGATTTTCTTAACTAGGAAATAATGCTGATACTTTCTAATGCAGGAAGGACAAATGGCTAGGTTTTTAGAGTTTTGGAAGTCACTGGCTAATAGTAGAAAATTGCTTGATGCTTTTTTGAACAAGAGGGAAATTGTGACATTTTCAAATGCTGCCAAAATTATGTAATCAGCGGAAACCCTGTGCTTGACACTGAACATTCATTTTGTTCAACAAAGATGTCTTTTGTTTTAGATCTCGTTTTTGGCCTCTTTAAGTGAATTGGAGCAGTTGTCAATCATGAACAATCCTTGTGTGATGGCAACACCGTCCATTCCAGGGTTTGACTATCGGCCGTACATTGTCAGCTGGTGCTTAAATCTCAGAGTACTAGATGGATATGTGATTTCTCAGAAGGAAAGGTGAATATGATTTACTTAACATGGCATCAATCAAGAAATTTTTTTGAAAGATCATTTCTAATTTGCTACAGATTAATTGTTGAATTTTTTTAAAATTGTTTTTATTTATTTATTTTTGGTCTTTATAGACAGAATTTCTCTGTGTAGCCCTGGCTGTCCTGGAACTTGCTGTGTAGACCAGGCTGGCCTTGAATTTACAGAGATCCACCTGCCTCACCCTCAGTGCTGGGACTAAAGGTGCGTGGCACTGCCGCCACCACCACCACCACTGCCCAGTTTGTTGAATTTTTTGTTTGTTTGTTTGTTTTGTTTTTTCTTTCAAGACAGTGTTTACAAATTAAAATGCTGGTTATTTAGGATTATCCCTCCTTTCTTAGAAAAGACAGAAGATAAACATCAGGGCTGGGAGCCAGGTGTGGTGGCACATGCAAGTAATCCCAGCACTTGAGAAGCAGAGGTAGAAGAATTAGGTGGTCATTGTCATCCTGGGATACATTGTTGGTTCTAGAACAGCCTGGGCTACAGAAGACCTCCTTCAGGGTTATCAGGGCTAGGGAATACAGCTCAGTTGGTCGAGTGCTTGCCAGCCATGTTTGAAGTCCTTGCTCTGCAAGCATGAGGGCCTGAGTCTGAATCCCAGAACCCATATAAAAAGCCAAGTAGAGCTTCTCATACCTGTCACACCAGGGTGGGGAAGGGGCTGGCAGAAATAGGTGGATTGCTGGCTAGCCAGCAAAGAGCAAGCTTCCATTTCACTGTGAGATGGTTTCAAAGCCCTGGTTTTCTCATAAAATGGCCATGGTGGTCCATTCCTGTGATTCCAGCGCTGGAGAGATGGAAGTAGGAGATCAGAAATTCAAATCACACTCGACCACAGAGAAACTATATATGAAAAAAAGGGTGGGGTGTGGGAAGGAGAGATGTCCCAGCAGATATGAGCACTGACTGCTCTTCCTGGGTTCTAATCCCTGCATCCACATGGTGGCTCACATCTAGCTGTAATTCTAGTTCTTGGGGATTCTATATCTGCTTATGTCCTCCAGATGCATGTGGTACATAGATGTACATGCAGGCAAAAATGCTCATGCACATAAAATGAAAAAAAAAATGAAAAAAAAATGTGAATATCAGCCCTAGAGGTTAGAAGTAGTAAGTCTAAATGCCAAACTCACAACAATCTATGTTCTAAAAGTTCTTTTGTTGATTGCTTGGAAATTGTAACATTCTTTCCTAGAATGTTACACATCATGGATGTGATATAAGATCTTGAATTAATCCCACAAAAGCTTGCTAGCTATCGTATGTGTAAAAGAGGGTATTAATAGTATTTTTGAACCCAGTGGCCTTTTATGATGCCTCCAGGAAAATGCACATGGTGTTTTAATTTGGGACTGGAAGCAGACATACTATACTATTTGTTTCTCACCTTCTGATGCCTGTGAATCCATCCTTAGATTCATGATGGTCTCTGCATCTTGGAGCTGGGAACCTGTCCCCACCAAGATGGCGTCTTCTAGAGACTGTTGCATGATCATTAGAGCCTTCAGTCAGAGTCTTCAGGAGAGTGGACTGTGGAGATAGAAGGGACTACGGATTATTCTCTTTAATATGCCTCCTTTCATTTACTGCCCTTAGGAAATATGCATTCATGGACTCAGCACAGTTTTAGCCTTCACTTCCGAAAGTCCTTTTGGGAGGTGGTTCTCTTTCCCCTCCTCCTTGGCTTCTGTCTGTTCCTGCTTCAGACTTCAGGCTTGGTGTCCCCCTACCTTCTGGCACTTCTGTTTCCACCTCTTGCTATAAAATGCTGGGATTACAGATGCATACCGCTGAATCTGGCTTTTTATGTGGGTTTCAGGGGTTGAACTTTGGTCATTAGATCTGAGTAACAAGTGCTTTTGCCTGCTTAGTCATCTTGCTGACCCTATAAATGCATTTTAAAAATGAAAATATGAGCTGGGTGGTGGTGCACACCTTTACTCCCAGCACTCCGGAGGCAGAGGCAGGCGGATCTCTGAGTTCGAGGCCAACCTGGTCTACAGAGCGAGATCCAGGACAGGCACCAAAACTACATAGAGAAACCCTGTCTTGAAAAGCCAAAAAGGAAAAAAAAAAAGAGAGAGAGAGAGAAAAGAAAAGAAAAGAAAAAAGAAAGAAAATATGGTTTACAGGAGGCATATCTTATGAGTGTAAATTTTTCTCTTTAGAGACAGTGTCTTATGTAGCCAGGTTGTTCCTAAGGTCTCTGTATAATCAAGGGATGATCTGATCGCTCTGCCTTCACCCCCTCAGAGCCAGGATTCCAGGCCTGCTTCCATGCTGGCTTCACGTGGTCCTGGGACGGAATCCAGGTATTCATGCTAGGCCAGTGCTCTGCCATCTGAACTCTACCCTTAGCCTGCTCTCATTTTTTAGTATCTTAAAACATCAAGCAAGTTGGTAATCATAACATTGGGAGGTGGAGGCAGAAAGGCCAGCTTCAGCTATATTGCAAGTTCAAGTTCAGCCCTGGCTACTTGAGACCTTGTTGCCAAAACAACAACAAAAGTAAAACCACCAGTTTATTACAGTTGCGTACTCCATAGGTTGGCTATGCTGACCGGGTAGTTCTCAGACAGTTTCCTGTGTGTTTGCCATCTTCCTTTCTCCTGCATCACCTAAAAATTGGTGGTTGGTTATGACGATGTGATCAGATTCAGTTTGGAGATTTTTTTTTTTTTTTTTTTTTTT
>CABHPP010138565.1:0-15206 GCA_902168425.1 Peromyscus attwateri | reverse complement strand
TATCTATCTATCTATCTATCTATGAGGTCTTTCTACATAGCCTGGGCTGTCCTGGAACTCACTATGTAGACCAGGCTGTCCTGGTCACAGAGATCTGCCTGCCTCTGTCTCCCGAGCACCGGGTTTAAAGTTTTGCACCACCGTGCCCAGCTAGTTCTGAGGTTTTAAAGGGAGGACTACTTTGTAGATACTGTTGGATTGTACTCAGTGTCTGGATGTCTATTTTGTTATTAATAGCTATTAATGATCCATGCCCGAAACCATTAATTCATTAAAGGTTACAAAATGTTGCAATTCTGTCATTTTTATTAGTTACACTACTTGTGTGAACTAAGTATCTATTGACAAATTTTGTATAGGAAATAAAGAATTAGCAATATTTAATCCTCACTATTTACCAGTTTAAAAAATGACCAATTAGGTATTTTCAAAAACTGCCATTAAGAGCTTATAGATTGCTCTTAGTAAATGGAGGGAATGTTCATTGCTTCTTTGAAAATAATTTAAAAATACTTGGACTCATTAGTATGAACAGTGCCTCTAATTACAAAAAAAAAAAAAAAAAAATGTAAGACCAAGGGAAGTGAGTTAGGAATATAGATTGAAAACCAGGATTTTATCACATGTTTGTAATCCTACTGCTGAAGAGGTAAAGATGGGCAGATTGCTGGAGCTTCTTAGCCAGCCAGCCTAGCCAAACGGTGAGCTCCGAAAGTGACCTTGTCTGAAAAATGTGGAGAGAGGTAGAAGAAGGTACTAAGCCTCAACCTCTGTCCTCTACTACACATGCACATGACTTTTCACACACATGTGCACACTCAGGAACATACACTCCCTCCCTGCCCCCCACCACCTGTCAAAATTAACTAAAAGTAAGCAAATAAGTAATTTAAAAAAATGATTTCTTTATTTTTATTTTATGTGCTTTGGTGTTTTGCCCACATGTATATCTGTGTGAGGGTGTCATAGCCCCAGAACTGGAGTTACAGACAGTTGTGAGCTGCCACATGGGTGCTGAGAATTGAACCCAGGATCTCTGGAAGAGCAGCCAGTGCTCTTAACTGCTGAGCCATCTCTCCAGCCCCAGGAATTTTTTTTTTTAATGAATCATGTAGTGGTAATGTAAGGTAAATTCAAAAGGAAGATCACTGTCACTCAACACTGTATTTTGACCGCCCCTCTACCATCACCTCTTCCTTGTTTCCCAGTTTGAAAGCCGAATGGCTCTATAGTCAGGGCAAGGGACGAGCATATCGGCCTGGCCAGCACATCCAGCTTGTGCAGTACCTGGCTACAGTCTGTCCTCTTATTTCTGCGCTGGGTCTTCAAACTGCAGAGGATGCCAAACTAGAGAAGATTCTGAGCAAGCAGAGGTAAGCCCGTTTATTTGTGGCTGCTGAAGGGTTTAGAGGTGAGGGTACCTTGGATTTCCCTGTGGCTGGAGGGCACACATCTGGACACTCACACCCTTCGTCACTGCAGAGAAGCTGAGTTACACGGTGTGGCTTGTTGCCTGGCAGTTGCTCTGCTAATCAGTTCTTGGTGGGAGAACCAAACCGGATGATAACAGAAGAATGGGAGATTTGTCAATGTGAAGTTATAACCCAGTGGCAGATTTGCCTTACCTGAGTTTGGGCCACAACACCTCAAGAAAAGTACTTGGCCTCATGTAGCATGTTAAGTGCTAATATTACCAAGCATGGCCAGAGTGTTTAGTAATCACTTCTGTTATCAGAGAGCCTGTCTTTCAGTGTTTTTGCATATGACATTGTGTTTGTATAAGGTCATGTGGACAATTAATTGTATAGATTGAGACAGGGTCTCATGTAAACTAGACTGGCCTTGGACTCATTATGTGGAGAGGGTGACTTTGAACTACTGATTCTGTTGCCTCTACCTCCACAGTGCGGTATATAGGCATGTGCTGCCATCCCCGTCTTTATCTAACAATTTAAAACCCTTAACTTCTTTTACACAATGCATTCAACAGAGACTATAGTTTGCCAGTGGCTGAAGACACCCTTGCTAACTTGTCAAGTTTCTGTCTTAGCATATTAATCGAGAAGGCAGGAGAGCATCCCTTCTTAGTTTGTGTGGATGATGGCAGATAATGTTGGTTTCTAGGTTTCACCAGAGGCAGCTGATGAACCAAAGCCAGAATGAAGACTTGTCTCCTCTTGCTTCTATTGAAACAAGGGCGCCCCTTACACCTGAGTGTTCAAGCCCTGTTCAGGATTTCCAGGAAAGTGGTAAGGAAGTCATTTATACCCAGTGCCTGAGAACTGCCTGCTCCACTGCTTTTCTTTTTTCTTTTCAACTCATTGGACTTACTGGGTCATGTACAGTTTGTTTCAGACAGGGTCTCTCTATGTAGCTCTGACTGGCCTGCAACTCACCACGTAGCTCCCAGGTGGTTTTGAACTTGCCTCAAATCCTCCTGACTTGCTTCCTCTTTTTTTTTTTTTAATATTTACTTTATGTATGTGTGTGTTTGTTCTGCTTTTTCTTGGGATGGTTGGCTACATTGGTCCATGAGGATGGAGGGAGTAGAAGTAGGGAACAGGGTTTGGATGGCTGTGGGTATGATAGAGACAGCACTCTGGGATGATTTTAGTGAATCAGCTCAGCTTTATTCCAGAGTATAGGGAATATAGGATTGGGAAGCCTGGGGACAAAACCATGCTATGTGGCATGCTCCTATCACAAGGCTGGGTTAGTGGCAGTGTGGCTTTATGAAAATAGCTAGAGCATGTTATATAATTACCGTGTGGTCCATGGGGGAAGAGCGTTTGCAGGGAACTATGTTAAGGGTCATACTTGAGATAAGTCAGGCATTCGGACCTAGAAACATCTTCCAAATAAAGGCAGGTAGAGAGCAGGAAGTCTCACTGAGGGAAGGGAGTCCTCTATGTTGCCAAGTTTTGAGAAAGCTGCCAGGCTATAGTAGACTGCAACTTCTGACCAGCACAGCCTCCCAACATGTGTGTGAGAATGTATGTGTATTGTATGAATGTAGGAGTCTGGAGGTCAGAAGAGGGCATCTGATCCCCTGGAGCTGTAGTCAGACAATTGTGAACTATCATATGGGTGCTGGGAGCTGAACCCTGGGCCCTCTGCAAGAGCAGCAAGGGCTCTAAACTACTGAGCCATCTCTCCAGCTACTCTAATTAAATTGTTTTTTAATTATATTTTTTATTGCACGTATGGTGTATAGGTGGGTGTATTGCCATGGTGTATATGTGGAAGTCAGGGGATACGTCTGTGGTTTTCTTCTTATACCTTTATGTGGCCTTAGGTGATTGAACTCAGGTCACTAGGCTTCTGCAGCAAGGTCCTTCACCCTTTGAGCCATCTTGCTGGTCCCCACATTTCTATTTGTGTGTGTGTGTGTGTGTGTGTGTGTGTGTGTGTGTGTGTTCCTGGGTTTGTACCTAGGGCCTCAGGCATGCAAGACAAGTGTTCTACTGTTGAGCTATAGCCCCAGCCCCATATTTATTTCTTTATTTTTTTTAAATAATTTATTTTCTGTTCATTGGTGTATTCTGCCTGCATGTATGTCTGTGTGAGGGTGTCAGAAGCCCAGGAACTGGAGTTACAGACTGGTGTGAGTTGCCATGTGGGTGCTGAGAATTGAACCCAAGTCCTCTGAAAGAGGAGCCAGTGCTTTTAACTGTTGAGCCATCTCTCCAGCCCCCTAGCTCCATAATTCTAATTTTTAAAACTATTTCTTGTGGGGCTGGAGAGATGGCTCAGTAGTTAAAGGTGCCTCCTGGTCTTCCAGAGGACCAGAATTCAGTTCCTAAGAACCCACATCAGGCAGCTTACAACCAAATGTAACTTTAGTTATGAGGGATCTGATACTTTCTTCTGGGCTCCATGGACACAGACTTACACACATTAAAAGGAAAAAAAAAAGCACTTTGTGGACATCATCTTTGTATAGACTTAGTAATGTTGGCCTTGACCTCACAGAAGTTGTTGTGTTTTAGCCTCCCAAATGCTGGGATTTTAGACACGAGCCACCACTCCTATTTTAATAAATCATTTTCCTTTTTTTAAAAAAATCTGAAATTTTTTTAACTTTAAAAAATCTATTTAATTCTTTTATGTGTATGTGTGTTTTGTCTGTTTGTATGACCGTGTCTACATGCATCTCCTGTGCCTGCAGAGGCCAGAAGAGGGAGCAGGATCGCCTGGAAATGGAATTACAGACATTGTGAGCCTCTATGCGAGTGCTGGGAATCAAACTCAGGTCCTGTGTGAGAGCAGCCAGTGCTTTTAACCACTGAGCCATCTCTCCAACACCAAGAAATTCATTTTCTTAAAAATGTTCGGTTTGACATTTTAGTCATGTTGGAGGCAACCATTTTATTGTACTTTACTATATTTTAGGGATTAAATTTCGTTAAAAGTAAACAACTGAGGGATTAGGGAGATGGCTCAGGGGATAAGGTGCTTGATGTGCGGCCTGACAACCCGAGTTCAATCCCTCAAACCCACATGGTGGAAGAGAAAACTGACTTCTACAAGTTGTTCTTTGGCCTCTGCATGCAAACTATGGCATGCATGTGTGCATACACACACACAGAGATTACATAAATAAATGTAAAAAATGTTCTACGTATATAATTAAGAAGGCTCTTCAAATACTTGCTGATTTAAATGATGCTCTCTTGGTTCCTTTAGAACCTGTTCTCCAAATCAATACTTGGGTTGGGATAAGCAGTAATGACGATCAGTTATATGCTGTTAAGAATAACTTCCCAGCCTCTGCACACACTGCAAGATATTCTCGGAATGACCTTCACCTGGAAGACATACAGACGGATGAGGACAAGCTAAACTGTAGTCTGCTCTCCTCAGAGTCCACTTTTATGCCTGTTGCGTCAGGACTGTCTCCAGTATCACCCACTGTTGAGCTGAGGCTTCAGGGCATTAACCTGGGCCTAGAAGATGATGATGGTGTTGCAGATGAATCCATGAAAAGGCTGGAAAACCAGGACTTGGATAAGGACAAGGAAAAGCCTTTATGGGATACAAGTGAGAGTTCTGTTCAGATGCTGAAAAGTAAGATGAGCACAGAAGTGAATGAGAAAGCTGGGCTGTTACCTTGTCCCAAGTCAGCCATCATCAATGCTATCTTGAAGGAGGATAGCCATGGTCTTACATCTTTCCCGGAGTCAGATGGACACAGTGTGTCCCACATAGAACCAAATGGTGAAGAAACCATGTCTCCTACCGCGTCAGAGAAATTTCCCTCCAGGATTTTTACCCAGAGCCCTGTTGCTTTGGGACAAGATAAAGTCACCCTTCAGAAACTGAATGCAGCTGCCACCAAGCTGCAGGCCTGTTGGCGGGGCTTTTATACCAGGAACTACAATCCACAAGCCAAAGGGGTACGTTATGAAATCCGGCTGCGCAGAATGCAGGAGCACATTGTCTGCCTGACAGATGAAGTAAGGAGGTAGGTTGGAAACTGTGCTGTCTGTTGGCTTGGGGCGCCAGGTTCTGAAGTTGTTTTAGAACTCTCCTGCTGGGATCATGACACCACTGTTGGTGTGCTCATCTCCAGTGATAGACTGGAAGCGTCTTGAGAGTACAAATTGACACATGCATCTCCATTCTCAGCATAGCAATTGGTACACAGATGTAGTATCACAAAAGATGTTGAGTGGTTGTGAACTACATAGGCATCTATGATTCTCAACAAAGAAGCAGACACTGTAGAAAAACTGGATAAGGAGGAAGAGAAAGTCCACATAGAACCAACTAGTGACATAAGAGCTAGAGAAAAATATCAGGGGTTCCCAAGGGACTAACATTCTGGGGTGAAGGTAGGAATTATTCCTCAGTTCCAGGGCATACATGTGTGGCTGACTGCCAACCTATGACAATTAGGAGTTCATTAATATTGGAGCTAATGGTGTTTATTAGTACTATAGGTGACTTAGGAGAAAGTAGCAAAGGAACCTGAGAAGGAATAGCCAAGAGAGTATATTACATTCAGTTCCAATGGTGCACAGTGTTTCAGGAGGAGTGAGAAGTGTTTCGCGAAGGGTAGAGAAAGTGATGCTAGATTTAGCCATTGGTTGTAATTGGTGACCCTCAAGACTGTCCTCAGGTTCCATGATTTGCTAAATGGACTTAGAGAACTCAGGAACTGATCTGATCGTGGTTGCTGTTTATTATAGCAGATGCATGCAGATTAAAATAGGGAAAATCACACAGGACAGATCAGGTGCAGGCTTCTAGAGGTCCTCTCCCAGTTAACTCATAGAGGTCCAGGGCTTGCTTCCCATCGCTGGGATGTGTGATGACACATACAAGTAGTGCCATGGTTTCTATTGGGGTCAGTTATTTAGGCATTCAGTGCTCATGTGAGTGACTTTTCTTAGATTTCTCATCCCCGAGAGGTAAACTGGTACAGTGTCTGAGGGTCCCGGGGAACAACATGGAGTTTTACTAGGAATCACATTGGCGTAAACTCTAGTGCAACTCAGTACCTCAGGTTTACAAAGATAGTCTCTTCAGGTAAATATTTGAAGGGCTTGGAGGTTGCCTTCCTTCCTGTCCTATATTCAGAACATGCAGGGCACGAACGTCTGTCACTTCAGTTTTGATGGGCTAGCCCTTCACTGCACAGTGAGTTTCCTAAGAGTGGTTTTAGCGGTGTGGAGATGACAGCCAGCTTGAGATGGATTGAATAATGAATAAAAAATAAAGAACTTAAAGAAGGAGTGGCACCAGTTCTCTGGGAATGAGGAAAAGAGAGTAGGTAGTTGCTGGTAGGGAGTCTGTAGGTAAAGATTCCTAATTAGTAATACCTAATGTGTGGGTTCCAGGAATTGAACACATGGCTTCAGGCTTGTCAACAGGCACCTTTTCCCACTGAGGCATCTTGCTAATCCTTGGAATAAGTTTTAAAAGTGATGTAGCTAAAATGCTTGGGAATAGAGTGAGATTATGACAGTAGATTCACGGGGTTATTCTTAGACAGAGCATCTACTTGAATGTTGAGCCTTCAAAACAAAAGTGACAGGAATGGGGTGCAGAGAGAGACTGGTGTGGAGACGTCAGTGAGTAGTGCGGGGAGGGGGAGAATTTATCAGGATAGCAGGCGACCTTAGAGGAATGTCTTAGGGTTTCTATTGCCTTGCTGAAACACCATGGCCAAAAGCGACGTGGAGAGGAAAAGGTTTATTACAGCTTATAACTCTCTGGTCACACTCCATCACTGAGGGAAATAAGTGCAGGAACTCAAAGCAGGAACCTTGAGGCAGGAACTGAAGCTGACACCATGGAGGAACACTGCTTACTGGCTTGCTCCTCATGGCTTGCTCAGCTTCTTCAGCTTGCTTGTTTGCTTGCTTCCTTGCTTCCTGCCTGCCTGCCTTCCCTCCCTCTCTTCCTCTCTCTCTTCCTTCTCTATCTCCCTTCCTTCCTTCCTTCCTTCCTTCCTTCCTCCCTCCCTCCCTCCCTCCCTCCCTCCCTCCCTCCCTCCCTTCCTTCCTTTTTATTGAAAATAGATTTTTTTCATATAATATATTCTGATCATGGTTTCCCCTCTCTCATCTCTATCTCATGGAGTGGGCCTTCAATCCAATCAGATAGCTGATTAGTCCCACAACATTTGTGTGACTATTGCACCAGTGTATCATGTATCAGCTTGCTTTCTTATACAACCCACGACCACCTGCCCAGGGTTTGCATCACCCACAATGGACTGGGATCTCCCATATTAATCATTAATCAAGGAAATTCCCTATAGACTTGCCTGTAGGCCAATCTTATGGGGGCATTTTTTTTAAATTGAAATTTCTCTTCCCAGATATTTCTGGGTTTGTGTCAAGTTGCAGAAGAATTCCACCAGGACAAGGAGTTAGTGTAGATGTAACCGTCTTATTAAATAAGAAACACAGAGCCAAATACAGAGTTAAAAGCTCAAGAGGTCAGAGCAGTAGCTAAGAGCTGAGACTAAAACCCTTTCTTACCCCCCTCTGCTGCTGCCGTCCTTCCCCTCCGAAAGAGACCTACTTCCTGTGTATCTGTCTTTTTATTGACTTTCTGTTCTGCCTTCTCATTGGTTGTAAACCCAACCACATGACCTCCTGGTCACTGCCTGTCTATACAGACCTCCAGGTCTTTTATGGTTGGTATTGAGATTAAAGGCGTGTGTCTCCATGCTGGCTGTATCCTTGAACACACAGAGATCTGCCTGTCATGTGATCTGGATTAAAGGTGTGTGCCACCACCACCCAGCTTCTGCTATGGCTTGCTATTAGCTCTGACCCCCAGGCAACTTTATTTATTAACATACAAATAAAATCACATTTCAGTACAAATAAAATATCACCATAAGTTAGATAAAGAATCACTTGAAAACAGCAGTGAGAAGCAGCTTGATGACTTTGTATAAAAGAAGAAAAAGGCTTCTAATAGAGAGAACTACATTGCTTGCACAAATGTGTCTGTTTTGGCTAAGGAAAAGTTCAGAGAAAGGAAGCCCATAAGAGAGTTTGCTGCTTAAAATTCAGGAGTGTCAGATGGCACAGAAGGATGTCTTGGAGAGTCTAGAGAAAGTGGATAACCATGTTGGGAGTTCTGAAAAGGGATGAGGTATAGCTCAGGTGCAGAGTCTTTGTCTAGCGGGTACAAGGCCCTGGATTCTCTATCCAGTACTGCAAAGATTAAAAACAAACACAAAACAAACTGCAGGACAAAGTGGGGGTGATATTCCAAGTGTAATGGACAGCTAAGGAAGGCTCTGCTTTGGAATGGTCTAAGAATCGAGATGGCATCAGTAATCTCAGGAGAGACTGAGCTTTGAGAGCAAGTGGTAGATGGGAGGATCTGTGATACTAGGGAGAATCAGGACTGGGGCAAGCAGGAAAGTGATCTGATAGGGTTAGTTCTGCTAATGTCTTAGGAGAAAGTTGTTCGTCTGTGATCCTGAGTATGTAAGCGGGATTGTTCACTTTTGGAAGCTTTGAATAACTAGCCTTTTCTAGGCCCCTGTCATCTTGTGTTTGCCTGGGAGGCTGAAGGGCAGATGAAGAGGTATTTAATACATAAGCACATGTACACACACTCACACTCATACAAACATGCCCCCATTGGTAGTACTTTGTAGACTGAACATGTAAATTTCAGTTTCAGATACATCTTATTTGGCTTCTGTCTTGAAGCATATTCATCTTGAACTATGCTTGAGGCATTTTAAATAAGGTCAGAGCTTACATATTCTAACAGTGGAAGCAGTAACTGTTAGGTAATTAATCTCTTTCTAATGCATTTGCTTAGTAGTTGTAACAGGAAGCATTCTTCCTTATGTCAACATGATCTTTTGAATCATTGTAGATTAAGAAAAGAAAGAGATGAAGAGCGTGTGAAAACTTTTGTACAAGAAGAAGCTGTCAGATTCCTTTGGAACGAGGTAAACCCCCACTGCTGATTCCTCTAGTATATGTGAACACAGAAAATTTCTAGTGAGAATAAATTTTTTTTTTTTCAAGACAAGGTTTCTTTGTGTAGCTTTGACTGTTCTGGAACTTGTTCCGTAGATCGGGCTGGCTTCAAACTCATAGAGATCCACCTGCCTCTGCCTCCCGAGTGCTGGGATTAAAGGCGTGTGCCATCACTGCCTGGCCCAAAATCATTTTAAGCCTTTGGTTTTATTATTACTGTAAAACTTTAAAATATTATAGCATTATTAATACTGGAATAAAAAAACTTCCTAATAATAATTTCTTAGAAATATCTTTTTTCTTAGAAATATCTTAACAAATAAGTTGTTGTAATTATATAAACCTACATATTAAGATAATTAATTTAATTTTTTTTTTTTTTTTTTTTTCGAGACAGGGTTTCTCTGTGTAGCTTTGCGCCTTTCCTGGAACTCGCTTGGGAGACCAGGCTGGCCTCGAACTCACAGAGATCCACCTGCCTCTGCCTCCCGAGTGCTGGGATTAAAGGCGTGCGCCACCACCGCCCGGCAAGATAATTAATTTTTAAGATTTTTTTTTTTATTTACCATTAGTAGGAAACTGGTTAAATAAATTATAAAAATAACAGCACTATAGAATAGTATGAGACAATTAAAAAGGATAAAATAGTAATATGGACTGACCTGGAAAGATCTCCAGAATAATACTAATAACAGTAAGAGATGGAGCTTAGCATCCACTTGGTTTTAAAAGCTCTCTGAGGGTCAGTGAACTAGTTCACTGAGTGAAGGTGCATATCATCAATATTGACAACCTGAGTTTGGTCCCTAGGACCACATGATGGAAGGCAAGAACAAACTCTTATAAGTTGTCCTCTAACTTCCATAAGCATGTGTGTCCCCATCCATAAATTAAAACAATTAAAAATATATATTAAAAGTATAAGTATATGAGAATACATAGAAAACATTCTGAAAAAATGGACTTTAAACCAGTATCAAAAAGTACTTGACATAGGGCTGTGTAGTGAGAACCTGTCACAAAAAACAGACAGGAAGTTACCTTGAAGAGTAGTCAAATGAAACTAAAAATTCCATATATGCCTTTCTTCTCTCCCTACGTATCTATTTTATTTTACTTTTGAGATAAGTTCTCATGTGGTCCAGGCTAGCCGTATACTCACTATAGCTGAGGATGACCTTGAACTCCTGATCCTCCTATCTACACCTCACAAGTGGTTACAAGTGTGCACCATTACAACTGACTCATGTACTTCTGGGGCTTGAAACCAGGGCCTCATACATGCTAGGCAAGCACTATACCAACCAAGCTACTCTATACTGCTTGCAGCTGAAAAAAAGATTTATATGTATCAGTGTTTTGCCTGCATGTATGTATGTGCCCTATGTATATGCTGCTGTGGCTCTTGTACACTGTAAACATTTGTCACTTGAATTGCTTTAATAAAATGCTGATTGGCCAGTAGCCAGGCAGGAAGTATAAGTGGGGTGAGCAGACTAGGAGAATTCTGGGAAGAGGAAGGGCTGAGTGAGGAGAAGCCAGCCAGCCACCCAAGGAGTAAGATGCCAGCAGACCAGTAACGCCAGGAACACATGACAATACATAGATGAATAGAAATGAGTTAATTTAAGAGCTAGTTAGTAATAAGCCTGTGCTACTGGCCAAGCATTTATAAGTAATATTAAGCCTCCAATTCAATCATTTGGGAAATGGCTGCTGGATATTTGGGAACAGGCAGGCAGGAGAGAAACGGTCCACCTACATGTAATGCCCAGTGTAGGGCGCCATGTGAACCAAGAGCCCACAGAGGTATGTACACACACACACACACACATACACACACACACACACACACAAATTTATTAAGGGGTGCATTGGGGAAACAGAGTCACTAATACAGAACAAGGAAGATACCACCACTGCCAGTTGTGCTGGTCCAGGTGTTGCTGTTCTGTCCTTCTGCCCTGGGACCAACCGCAGGCTGCTTCACGAAGCTTGACTTGGTCTTGACCACCCAAGAGAGAACAAGCACACCCCTACCTCAGTTTTAACCAGCCACACACCCAGAAATTGCCACACCTATTGGGCCAGATAGCCCAGATGTCATTGGTTGGACGGACGGGACAAATCCCACAACAGTGTACGGTGCCCTTGGGGCCACAAGCGGGTAGTAGAACCCTAGGACCTGGGCTTACAGATGGTTGTGATCTGCTATGTGGGTGCTGGGAACTGAATTCTGGTCTCCTGAAAGAGTAGCAAATGTTCTTAACTGCTGAGTCATCTCTGCCAACCTTTGCTTGCAATTTTTTTTTTTTAATTTTTTTTGGTTTCTTGAGACAGGGTTTCTCTGTGTAACAGCTCTGACTGCCCTGGAGCATGTTTTGTAGATCAGGCTGACCTCAAACTCACAGAGATCCACCTGCCTCTGCCTCCTGAGTGCTGGGATTAAAGGCGTGTGCCACCACCACCCAGCATAATTTTTATAGTAAGAATTTGAAATTATTTTTATATCTTAAGATATAAAAGGTCATATTGTCAAGGACTTGGGAATATTTTTAGTCATTTTAGAAAGTTATAAATACTAGATTTTAAAATAATTGGAAATTCTATGTCTGCATGTCTATCCGAGGCTCCACTTACACCCTCAGGTGCTAGTCGGCCTTCTTGACTAGGTGTCAGTCAGTGTTTTGTGCATTGTTGACCCCTTAGTTAGGGAGAGAAGATGCTATTGTATTTCCCATTGGTTCCTCAGTGGAACAAGAGAATTGCTTTGGCGTTGGTGTCTGCTGGTGATTGCCCTCTGCTACCAAGGACACTAAACACTGTGCATGTCTGGTTAGTCTGGGAGTCCTATGAAGAGGACAGGGGAGTAGTAAATGAAGACACTTGCATGACTTCTGAAAAAACAAAGCTCAGGACAGTTTAAAAAGACAAACTTTTTATCTTATAATAGAACTCTGCCTTCTGGTTTACAGGTCAGATCTCTACAAGCTTGGCAACAGACAGTGGAACAGCGTCTAATTTCCTGGCATACTGATGTTCCTCCTATATCAAGTACTCTGGTGTCACCCAAACCTCCATTGTTTCTACAACATCAGGACCCCTCTTCTGATCAGAATTCGGATTGGTTCATTGCTGAGGATGAAGCTCCTCAAGAGAAATCTGTACCAGAATTTCCAGACTCTGGTTTTCATTCCTCCCTAACAGAACAAGTTCACTGTTTGAAGGATTCTTTGGATTTTGAAAAAAGCTCCATAGAAAGCACCGAAAGCTCCATGTTGGGGAATTCCACGGACACAGTGAAATATGGCAGAGACCCCAATTTAGAGGCCAGGACTGAGGAGCACAGTGACTGTAGTAAGGAAGGCTCAAGCCTCGAGCAGGATAACGCCCTGCTCGAACAGTATTTGACTTCAGTCCAGCAGCGAGACGACGCTGATGGGAGCGTAGGTTCTGAGGATGTGGCAGGGGACAGTGAGTGCCACGCAGCTTCTTCTCTGGAGGGCTTAGATGCCGCGTCTCCGAGTGAAGCTCACGGAGCAGCCCCCACTTTACAGGATGAGATTAGCCAGACACCAGAGAACTGTAAGTTAAATGCAGACGGTCAAGGGCAGCAGCCGGAATGTGATGCTCCGTTTCAGGTGGTGCACGTGGGTGTCACTGTGTGACCTGTCTGATTTAACTGGGGAGCAGAAATCCACTTGGGTTTCCCTAATGTTTTCAGTTGCTTCTTTCTTTTGCTTGGGAACAATCCTTCCCCCATTTTGTTATTGTTTATATAAAACTTGTATTCTTGTCCCATATTTTTCAGATTTGACACATGAGCTAAGTCTTCATTTTGATTGTATTAATGTACTAAAAATATTGATATTAAAAGGCATATGCACTTCATTTCTTAATAATTGCACAATAATGTTTCTTTTACATACTTCCTTTCAAATACAGTTTCTTGAAGTAGTTTTGGCAATTTAAATAGGAGAATTTGGTCCTTAATTACATAGTAAGGAATATAATATGTAAGGCATGACTAGGATGAGGATTATGAACAACTGAAATTTGCTGGACAGTCTCCTTGGACTAAAAATATGTTTTTTTCCCCTCTGAGTTAAGGAAAGCCTTCTTATATATATATAAGAAAATTTAGGGAGAATAATGTTTATAGGAGTGTGTGTGTGTGTGTGTGTGTGTGTGTGTGTGTGTGTGTGCTGGTAGTTAAACCCAGAACCCCAAGAATGCTAAGCATGTGCTTTGCCACTCAACTGTCTGTAACCCCCAGACTATAAAATTTTTAAGTGGGGTGATTAAATTGCCTCATGACAAACTTTAGCTAATTTGTGGATCAGTTTTTGAAGTAAAGTATTCCAGATAGGATTAAAATCAAGCTTACTTGGGCAAGAATATTTCTCTTTGATATGGAGGAAGGAGACCTGAAGCTCATTCACTTGGAATAATGCTGCTCAAATGTCTGACTTTTCATTCTGTGCTTTTTTAGCCTACTGACATTTATGTGCCAATATTTTGGTAAGAAATATATTGTAAGAAATCAATATGCATTCATCATTGTGTTCTTGCTTGTATTTCTATTTGTATTTCACCTGAAGGGCCAAAGTTGTTCATTTCACTTTGTGTGTGTGTGTGTGTGTGTGTGTGTGTGTGTGTGTGTGTGTGAGAGAGAGAGAGAGAGAGAGAGAGAGAGAGGGAGAGAGACAGGGGACCAGATCTAGGGCCCTGTGCATGCTAGGGAAGTATTGTATCACTGAGCTGTGTCTCAGTCCTTACTTCACTCTTGACCTTTGTCCCATAGTGAAGAACATTTAAAATCCTGCTACTGATAGATTGGGAATGGATTTTAAAAAGGATTTTTTTTTTATCTAATCACTGAAAAGTGCCATATTTGAAAGACAATGTACTTGTGGTTAAGAAAAATATTAACCAGACTGAGCCTGGTGGTGCACTCCTTTGATCCCAGCACTTGGGAGGCAGAGGCAGGTGGATCTCAGTGAGTTCAAGGACAACCTAGTCTACATAGTGAGTTCCAGGTCAGCCAGGGCTACATGTGAGACCCTGTCTCAAAACAAACAAAAGACCCAATAACAAAACAATAAAAACAGCAATAATTAAAAAAGAAAGAAAGAAAGAAAAAGAAACCTAAAAAAATATATCTGTGTCTTCAGAAATAATATTAATGTGTTTGAGAGTTGAAGGTACATCTGTAAATCAAAGATGACATTGGGGAGCTTGGCATTTTATCTTTTAGAATGTTCTGATATCATTAAGGAGCACAGCACAGATCTGATTTTTCTAACTGCCTACACGCAACTGTTTAAATTCTGGCAATGCTTCTGTTCTCTAAACTTAGGTGCTAAATATCATCAATTATTCTGTTATAGTCATTAGAGCCCTTAACCGAGAGTATATAAAAACAAAAATTATGGTCCTTCCAAAGTAAAGTGGAGGACCACATGGTATTTTTTGCTGACAGGAACATTTCTATATTATGGTGAGCTGTACTTCCATAGTTTATAAATACGCAGCACTCAGGTTGAGAAGGCTTGCATTTCATTCTCAGAAATCCAGAATCCCTTGAAAAGGATGTTTTCTGTGTTTTATAATCAGAACAACAAACAGTCTTGTCTTCGAAATATTTTCTCTAATACAGTGTTTGTAACATTTGAATGCATGGTGGATAAAAACTGAAAATTTAACTCTGATTAATAATAATATCATTATTATAATAATAAT
>CABHPP010138564.1:14211-28930 GCA_902168425.1 Peromyscus attwateri | reverse complement strand
CATCAGTAGAATCCAGTTCTAGGGGACCTGGTGCCCTCTTCTGGCCTCTGCAGACACCACACAAAGCACACACACAGAGTAGACATACATGCAAGCAAAATATCCATACACATAAAATATTTTTCAAAATGTGTAACACCCAAATACTCTTCCTCAGAAGTTTCTGGAACATGTACAGCACAATTTTTTTTTAAGGAAGGGAGAAAAAGTTGTGTGTGCAGAAAAGAAGTGAGGCAATATGGGAAGGATGTGAGAGAACTTCCCAGGCTCTTGGTTAAGGATAGCCCTGGAGCAATTGCTGAATCATGTTCCTAAAGAATAACCAGTTCATGGGGCTGGGGAGACAGCTCAGCTGGGAAATGGTTTGCTGTGCAACCATGAGGACCTGAGTTCAATTCCCCAAATTTACACAAAAAGTCTGGCTTGATGGTGCACACTTGCAATCCCATGGCTAAGAGGCAGTGATGGGTAGATCCCTAGGGCTTACTGGTCAACCAGTCACCCCTACTTGATGCATTCCAGCCAGTGAGAGACACTGTGGTACCTGAGTGGTTTAAAAAAAAAAAAGTGAGTGGTACCTGAGGACTGACACTGGAGACTGTCTTCTGTCCTCTACATGTGCCCCGCCCCCATAAACTCTCATACACATACACGAACACACAAGTAACATGAAGGTTCAAGGAAAGATGTCACCAAGGAGAGGAAATTCACATGGTCTGATTCAGGATGGACTGGACTAAGATTGGCAACAGTGTTGGAGAGAACATCCCAGGTGAGGACAAGAGGAACATCAAGCCTACAACTCAAGAGCTGCTGTGATGCAAATAAGCATCTAGAGAGGGATGGGGTGATGATGGCAGCCTGGATGGAAAGGTGCACTAAAGGGGAAGGAGATGCGGAGATGGGAATACACTCTCGCAGTTGGTGGCTTATGTTATGACGGGAGACTCAGGGGTGATGTGTCAGCATGAGGCATTGGGAGAAGGCAGCAGATAGCACTATTGTAGTGAAGAAGATTGCAGGGAGTGGAGGCCTTGGGATCCAGAACTCTATTTTGGACATGTTTGGGCTGAGCTATGCTGGGACTTGGGGTAATGAAGAAGGCTACGGTCAAACTCAGGATATGCTCAGCCCTCAACAAGTAATGATTCCTCTCTTCTGCCAACATGAATAAATGCTTCATGTGTTTGCATTTTAAACATCTTCAGTGACACGGTTTGGGGCATGGACTGAGATTTGATCCTGAGACTCTAAGTGTAAACATGCCCTGAACTTGGAATATTAAACCACAATACTTAAGCCACTAAATGTGTGTTGGCCTGAATGCCTTGCTGAAGCTGTCTTTATCCCAAGGCAGGGCTCTGTCTACCAAAACTACAGCCATGAAGTAATAAATAACCCCCCCCAATAATTCCCCAACTATTAGTTTTATTTAATAAACATTTGTCTCTAAAAAATATCAGCTGTGCTCAGACTTCTGTTTATGTGTGTGAGGCATGTGCCAAGTTCAGGACCACCTCAGGCATACTTTGAAACTTAGTTTACATGTTTCTAAAGTACATTTGCTATAAAACCTTCAAAGGAATCAGTTTGTACAAAACTCTTCCAAAAACACCTTTGACTGCGTTTTCATCCGCAGGTCCCAGAGAGTTCTCTAAACAGTCTTCAGTGTTGTTGCCTTTCTCACAGATACTACCTTGATGTGGGCAATCTTTTAATTTAATCACCAATTTGCCAGGTTTGGTCTATATTGCTGTGTAGATATTTATGAGAGCTAGGATTTGGTCACATTATGACAGACATGATGGGGTGGAGAGTTAACGGTGACAACTGAGAAAGAAAACGTTTCGTGTTGGAAATCCTGGACGGTGGAGGGCTAGTTGCTGAAAACTAAATGCCTGTTACATAGAATCACAGAAATACGAGTCGGAGGCCAAGGCGAATTATTCATTGGTGAACAGCGCCCCTAGCGGCAGAAGGGAGCCAGCAGCGATGGTGGCCAGGGAAGCTCCCGAATTTTAAAAAGGCACCTGCTGTGAGTTCTCATTATGCAAACAGAATCCACAGGTGCCCAGGCTTTAAGAAGATTCAACTCAGGAAAATACAAGTCTGTGAAAACGCCTTTAATGTATGCACTTTCGTTTAACTCCGAAGTGGGTTCTCGCTCTACACGAGGTCTTGATGTAAGCGATTATTTATCACCAACGATGAGTGAGATGGGAAAAGTGTTCTGTTAAAGTTTGATCACTACTGACAATTAGGGAGTGCAGCGGGAGATCGGTAAGGGATGACATAGGCAAGGAAGTCAATTAAAACAAAAAAGTAAAGAGCGCTGCAGGTACACCTGTGCGTGGAGGGGGCGGGGTGGGCATCTGCGTGGCCATCGTGCTCCCCCCAGCTATGTCAAGGTGGTGGTGGAAAGGAAACCTCGTGGGGGGTTGACTCCGAAGCTGGGTGGAGGAACTTGCTAACCCACCGGATCTGTAAAACGACCCCACGCACACCCGCTCAGGCGACACGTGTAACTGTCAAGACACTGAGAGAGCCTTAGGAGCAAATGTCACTCCAAGAGGGGAAGCTGTGCCTTTTCGTCCAGACATTAGTTCCTTCAAGGCCCCGAGCCAAGTGTCTTCTCCACACACACACACATCCGCAACCCCCAGAGTGGGCACCTGGCAGGGGACGGGTGTCGAGACGCTGGGAGCTCGAGCCCGGGGGGTTCCGCAGATGCGCCCCGGTGCGTCTCCTCTCCCCGCGGCTGTGGCACGGGGAGACCCCAGATTGGCTCGAGGTGGCGGGGAAGGGACGCGCGGGCAGCCGCCTGCACGGGTGACTTACCTCGGGCCGCATGGGGCGCCAGCAGGGCCCCGGCCAGGGCCAGCAGGAGGGCGCGGGCTGGGGGCGCGCGCCGCGGCGGGCGCTCTGCCATTGTCGCCGGCCTGGCGTGCAGCTGCTTCGGGGGCCCAGCAGCCAGCGCTGCAGCATCCCACGCGGGCTCAGAGCCGCGGGACGTCCTACTGCCCTGAGTCTGCCGCGACCCCCTCGCGCAGCGCCCCAGCCGCAGAGCAGAGAGTCTAGCCTTTCATTTTTCAAAAAAAAACTTTCTCCCCTCCCCGTGTGTGTGCGTGCGCGCGCGCGCTACTCTGGCACGAGCCGCCCTTGACCGTTGCAATAAATGAGCAGCCTGTCCGAGTTGGCGCCGGGGACCAGCGATCTGAGGGCGGGCCTGTGCAATGGATCCGCGGCCAGCAGTCGCCGTTCTCATTACCACGGAACAAATTAGCGTCTCCCCGCACCCCGCCCGCCTGCGGCGTCCCGCGGGTCCTAGAGACCGCTCCGGGGTCCCCGCCCGCCCGGGTCCCGCCCACTCCCGGGGGCGTCAGGATGCAGGATGCCCCCCGGACACTGAGTGCGGGCCGCCCGCGTAGACTGGGTTCCGTGGCGACGACGGCGCGGGAACTCACACTTCCCAGCTTCAGGATGATGTGGCCGTGGGGCCCGGGCGCCGGCAGCCAAGAGCACACGCGGCGGCGGGGTCCAGCTTTCCAGACTGAGGCTGGAAAGGATGACTGGACTGCTAGCTGCTGGCTAGCCGGGAACCGGCGGGACGCGAGGAACAGGTCTGGGATATGGTGCACAGCCAGGCAGGCTCTGACTGCTGCCTCCCAAGGCCCCAAGCCCGCACCTCACATCTGAGGAATAAGATTGAATTTACAGCACCAGGCACTTAGGCACGGTGCTTTCGATGCAATGCTGTTTTTGACGCTGATAGATTGACTGAAGTTTCCTTTCTGTCGTCTAGACCCAGGAAAAGGTCCAGATACTTTCCAACTTCACTGATCTTATGGGGCTGGTTAGACATGCAGATTCCAACCACGCTTAATGATTCGCTCCCTTAATCTTAATATTTGGGGGCCGGAGGCAGGAGGGTTACTGCAAGTTTGAGGCTAACAAGGGGCTACACTGTGAGTTCTGGGTCAGCCTGGACTACAAAGTGAGATTCTGCCGAGAGAGAGAGAGAGAGAGAGAGAGAGAGAGAGAGAGAGAGAGAGAGAGAGAGAAGAAAAAGGTGGTGGGCAAGGCTGGTCAGGGGAGAGAAAAATGCCAATTGCTAGGCATCCCCTTACGTCTTCAGAATGAGCTGCTCCTCCACAGCACAGCTAGGCAAGTTCCAACAAAGGGTTGGAGAGTCTCACCTCAAGTCAGGGCTGTAGCTGTGTCTCCCCCCTCCCCTTTCTGCCTCACAGTTTTCCTCCTGAGAACTATGTGAGAGGCAGCAGGGGCCAGGCAACAGAAGCAGCAAGATGTATGGAGAACGATGGCCGCTCTGGTTCCTAACATGGAGACTTCTTAGAACTGTCCAGGCCAGCGAACTCAGAACCTGGCCGTTTTCAAAGCTCCAGCAAGATTATACTGTAGCTGAGACTCAAGCCAGCCATAGAGATTCTGTTCTGATCCTACAACCTCTCCTGTTCTGGAACAGGTTCCCAGTATGAGAGGAGTGGGGTTAGAGAAGGCTGGATTCCTTACCATCTCCCTGGAAAGCAGCGTTACTCACCAGCTGCCTCCCGCCAGCAGTGGTCCACAGCATTCTCTCACTTCACCATAGCACACAGGACCTTAAAGAGTGAGAGGCTTCGTACTCAAGTTGGAAACATGGCCCGGGAACAGGGACCGTTTGAAGTCAGCCTTGCTCCTAGCCAGCCTTGTAGGTATGTTTAATCAGAATGAACAATGTTACATTAGGGACTGAGGAAATCAAGCCATAGTGAAATGCCTCTTAACTCCAAAGGCTTTTCTGTCTTTTCGTTCTGTTGAGAACGTCTCTTTATATAGTCCCATGACTGTCCTGGAACTCACTATATAGACCACACTATATAGATCACCAGGATCTGCTGCCTCTGTCTTCCAAGCGCTGGGACTAAAGGCGTGCACCACCATGCCTAGCTGGCTTTTCAATCTTCAGAGTATAATCCAGTAAACCATCATGATTGGGCAGTGTGTGCAGATAACCCAAATGATAACTAGATTACTGCATTATTGTGTGTGACATATAGTCTTCACATGATCTGTGATAGAGGGTGTCACCTACATCATATCACTTTAATGTACAGATGAAGAAACCACAGCACATCAAAGCATCAAGCGGCCTTCCCACGGCCACACAGTGAAGAACCCAGCCTCAGACCTGTCTTAGGTGCAACCTATGTCTTTGACCCTGAGTTCCAACCTTCCCTCTTAGTGTAGGCTAAGTCACACCTCTTAGGAGGTATTGAGCACTGAGGATCTGATGCAAAGACTTCCCACCCAACTGCTCCCCAGGGTGCTTAGGAAAAACATCTGTCCCTTGGCCTTTTACATGGGGGTTCTGCTGAGAAAGATCCAGAAGGACGAGTTTATGTAATTCCAAGACTGCTGTTCTCTAGAAGATCAGAAACACCAAGCAAAAGGCTTGGGAATTAGTTCCTTTGACATAATGGCTTTAGGATGGACGCAGCTGTTAGCCCAAACCACCGATCACAGAAATGGTTTATTCATGTGTGCTGGGGGGCTTTGTGCACTCAATATCCATTTCTTTTCACTGTTTAGTACTCTGCAGTTGCTCTTTACTGTAAGAAAGAATAATAATAAGCTTATTCTTTTAAGTGTAGAAGTTGCAAAGCTGTCTCCAAAAGGCCAAATGTGCCCCAAGACTATCTTTGGTGTTTGACTGAATGAAACCCAACAGCCACTGTAGAAAAAGAAATAGAAAAATTCTAGCCACAAGTCCTGCCTTCCCAGCCTTTTGATTCACCATGGCTGTGAAACGTGGGCCTGGCTGCCACTCCATAAAAACTACACGTACATCAACCGCAGCCAGCTAGGCAGAGAGCGAAGCTGGCGTCCGGCAGATGGTCTGCCTTCGGATGGGAATTCTGCCTCCTCATTCACAGGAAATGGAGGCCGACATGGCATTCAATACTGGATTGTTAGGTAATGGTGTGGGGTCAGAGGCCAGGATCTGCTCATTAAAATTTCAGATAGATGGCGTGTTGTCCCTTCCTTTCTAGAAGAATTGACCTTTGCAATACTGTTTCCTGTGTGCTATTTTTGTCTAACAGCTTGGGCATTCACAATGAACAGGGGGCACTTAGTTCTTACCCAAGCTTGCATTTAGTTCAATTCCCATTGAGTACCGGGAGAGGAAACACGGAGGCAAATTTTCCTCGGCTGAGATTTTACAGGCAGCCTCTCCAGTGTGGGCAGCTTGACCTATTGATGGAACTTGAGACAGCTCACAAAACAGCTTTTCTCTCTCCCAGCACAGTTCCCAAGGCTTGCTGCAAAAGTAAACAAACACAATGGCCCCGGATTGAGATTCTTGGAAATCTTGTTAATTCCATCTCTCACACTGAAATTCCTGCTCCTCTCGGCCTGTAGCAGACACCATCCATTTTCCTATGCTTCTTGTGTCAGACGTCTTTACCCCCACAGAATACTGTCCCCAGGGAGTCTCTTCCAGGCAGATGCAACTCCCCCCCCCACCTACCACCAAGTTCATTACCATACAGATTCAACAGAGGGTGGAGGAGCTCTTATGGATGCTCAGAAGGAAAGGGTACACACCTGTATTTATGTGTCACCTGCCAGTTGGAATTCCTCACATAGTGGAACAGATGTCCGTTGCTGAGAAAGCCTTGAGTCTTCCACTCTCCCCCCCCCCCCCCCCCCCAAAAAAAAACAGTAGAAAGGCAAACAGGATATCTATCCACAAAAGGAGATGGGTTCACAAGAATGATCCAAATGTTTTGATACTCATTCCTTTATTCAGGGTGAGTCAAGCAGCCCCTTTGGCCTTGGTGACATGCTCTGCTGAAGTGTGTGAGTCCTAAGTCTGTCTTGACTCAGCCTAAGGGAATCCAGACCCATCTCGCAGACACTCAAGCAGCACCATGGAGGAAGACTGCAGTCAGGAACCAGGATCTGAATGTGGTTGGTGTGGATGAGTTATTCCGTAAGTGGCTGGTCCAGTCTCTCAGTCTCTGGGTTCCGTAAGTGGCTGGTCCAGTCTCTCAGTCTCTATCATGCTTTCAGGCGACAGTGGCTCAGGATAGCATTTGACTGCAACCTTAGGAAAAGACCCAAAGTAGAGCCTCAGCTAAGCTGCCTTCAAAGTCCTGACACACAGGATGCCGGTGAGATAATGAGCTTTGTTTTGAACCATCAAATTGTTTGTTGGGGATGGTGGTGGTGGGGTAGGTAACCTGTTACACCACAATAAAAAGCACTCCTTCCCTGATGCAAATATCCATGCCTGTATTTGTTTCTAGCTTCCAGGACTTCTGACTGCATCTCCTCCAAGGGTATCTCCCTTGTTCTTGAGCACTGAATATGAGTTCATATGTTCCTCAAAAGGGAACATTGGCTCCCCGAAGGCCAGGGGGCCGGAGTTTATTGGGACTAAGGAAAACTTGAAAGTATTTTGGGAATAAGTCAGGGTCTCCATGTCTGGTCTCCAGCAGGTTTCTTCCCAGGGGAAGAGGCAGGATCTCCTTTACAGTAACTGCAGGGAAAGCCAAGCTTCATACCTGTGTTAAAAGTCCTTCCTTACCTGATCTATCGGGTGGCCAATGATTGCTTCTTATTCCCTGTTCTTGAAACTAGACAAAAACTGGATAGGCCTCTTATTCCATGCCTGACTTCAGTTCCTACCCCACCCTTACTGTTAGGCAAATCAACCCCAATTTCTTTAACATGCCTCTTGAGCCCCACTCTCCCGCTCTGCAGTCAGGTTTGTTGTTGCCCTCTGGGTCTGTTCCAGAGTCCTGATTTCTCTCAAACAAGCAGCCAAATGTGGTCCCAGAGCTCGGAGAAGGGTCTATGCAAGGCCAATGGAGACCTAAAGTTGCCCTGTTGTGTGCTGGGATCTCTGCAGCAAAGACCACTAACTGCTCTGTGGAGCTTAGAATAGTTTCCACTTTGGAAGTGGGAAGCACTACTGGCAGTTCTGGGGACACTGCTTCTCTGGATGGCCCCCAGACTATCCCCTGCATGGTCTTGCTTGTGGCACACACACACACACACACACACACACACACACACACACACACACACATGAGCCTGGGCTTCACAAAAGGTATTTCAGCCCATTTCCTGGATCCCAAGTCTGAGCTTCATTTCTCTCTATTCTGCATCCTGCTGGACATGCTTATCTGGGGCCCCTTCCTCCCATTAACACTCTCATAAACCCAGGCAGAAAAGATACCCAGACACCCAGCATGGCGGTGGGTGGGGGGTGGGGGGGGGTGGTGCCCATAATACTAGCATTCAGGAGGCTGAGATAGGAGACTGCAATGGGTTTGAGGCCAGCCTGTGCTACAGTGGGAGACCTTGCCTCAGACAAACAAGACATCCAGAGGTTCTAGGGGCTGGGCCAGCTGTCCTTCCTCTAACACTCCAGTCTAGGATCTTGAAACGATCATCTCCACTAACTCCACATGCAGCAGGACCCTTTACCATGGCCCTCCCATTTCCAATGCCAGTGAAGAGCTGACAGGTTTTCAGGGTCCTTACTGACTTCAGAATTAGCTCAGGTCTCCTTCATACAGCACACAGATTCTCTGGGATTAGCACACACCCAGGCTAGTTTCTTCCCCACCCTACCACAACCTTTAATCCCACTTACATCTTCAAAAAAAAATCTACCATGCTATGGTTTCCCATGTGTCCTTCCAAGGCCACATTCCAGGCTCCAGGCAGTACCAGGTCTTCTGTAACTTCTTCCTACACTCTGGGCAAATGAAGACTTCCTTCTCCTGTCTCCTGTTCTATGTAGCACTGCTCATCTGAGGCTGACCACTAACCATGGTCATCATGACTGTGCACACCTGTCTGCCATACAAGACAAGGATGTGTGTGTCTGGATCACTATCTGATAGGACCACACCTTGACCAGAGCTGACGCAGAGGAGGACAGTAATTTCTGTTGAGTGCGTATGCGAGCCACTGTGCCGCCATGTTTCCTTGTGGATCTTTACAAATGCTCTTCTCTAATAGTTTTCTGATCCAAATTCAACAGGGGTGGTTCTCTGGAAGTGTATCCTTTGCTGAGGTCCAAGAAGATAAGTGGACAATATTTCATCTCTCCCAAGTCACTGTCCCAATAGCCTTCCTAATTATTCTAGTTAAGGCCCATTACCATCACAAATCAAGTCAGACCTGATTTCCACAGAGTGGCAATCTGTGCATGTTTTATATTCTAAACCCCCTGATTTTTAACTAACTCTATATTACTTCTGGTACCATTTTTTTTTTTAACAGAACGAAACTCTCCTAAGGCTCCAAACAACCTCAAACTGTGTTTTGTTCTAGTAATCAGACAATGGATAAGCTTGTGGTTACTTGAGGATGTTGCCAACAATGGAAAAATTAGATGAGAGAGCCTGAGTCAGAATAATTTGAAACCAGAAATGTGTGTTGGTAATAACTCAGAAAGTCACATGGCAGAGCCTCAGAGACAAAATCAAATTTGATTTTTTTTTTTTTCGTCATAGCCTTCTATATTAGAGGGGCCATTCCACCTGGTAGGATGCCAAGAAACCTTACAAAATCTAGTGCTGAGAAATCAGAATCCTTCAGCATCAGGAAAATCCTGTGTCTCTTAGGGATGCGATGTAGACAGTCTTGTGTGCCTTATGGAAAAATAATCTACAGTGGGCAGGAAGCCGTGGTGTCGTTAAAGAAGACTGTTAATGTAAGGCCACCGCCATCCCTGCGTCCTAAGCCATTTGGGCACTTTCCCATCACCTGGAACAAAGCTGTGGTATCACTCTAGGTGGGGCCAGGGTGAGGGTGGGAGTCCAGTTCCACTGTCTCGAAATACCGACAGCATGATCCAAGAGTGTGGTTTTGCCATTCAAAACCACTCGCTTACTCACCTGTCTGGAGTGGGGAAGGGGATGCTTACTCATCCCCAGCAGAAGCCGCATCCCAGGCTTCCTCTTCGCCATCAGGCTTACTTCTATCAGCCACTTGGTCCTACCTGGTGGATCTCCAATCTTGGGAGAGAAAGTGTGTGACGCGACTGGTACACAGGGCGCCTGGTGTCACCTGCCCCGCCACTTGACCCTTAGGCCTTCTCAGGACAGACCTCTGGAGTCTAAGCAGGAAGTCAACGTAGCTGAACCCCACTTCCGTCTCCTCCATTTTATGGCAGTTGACCTAATTTTGTGTCCTTTTTCCTGACCTACTTTTAAGTACTATTTTTGAGAGTGACAGAAAACTCTCCTGTATCTTAGCAAAAAAAAAAAAAAGAACAAGGAGAAAAGAAAAAGAAAAAAGAAAGAAAGAAACAAGGAAGGAAGGAAGGAAGGAAGGAAGAGAAGAGGGGGATGGAAGAAGAGGAGGAGGAAACCGGAAGCATCCCTGGACAAACACACCAGAAAAAAAGACTGCACTAATGTTACACAAAGGACATTTGGTGTCAAAATCATGCACACATCCATGTGAGCACACACACACACACACACACACACACACACACACACACACGAAGAGAAAGGGGGATGGGGAAAGAGAGAGAGGGAGAGAGACTTATTAGCTGTTTATTTTCTAAACTGTTCCTGCAGGATGGTGTTGGTAGAGAGCCCCCTCTACAAACAGAAGCCAGGCAGCTCCTGTGTATTTCCTAGACTCAGTTGCAAATGGCTCTCTGCTTAGGGACACTTCAGTCAGAGGCTGCCTGTCTGAACTGTTATCCAATACTCAGCTGGTGGACTGAAAATTACATATCTGTTTTACAAGAGAGATTTATGTTCTGGACAGCAAATGGCCAGACATCCAGTTCCTGAGTGCTAGTTAAAGGCCTACCCAGCAATAATGCTATGATAATGGCAATTACCATTTAATGAGTATTTATCATGGCCCAAACACTTCACATATGTTATTTATAAACATCTCTATTGCCCTGTGAGGCAGAGACATGGTTCCAATGTTACAGATGAAAAACTAAGACTTGGTAGTACCAAGGTATTCCTGACCCACAACCAGTAAATAAAATCTGAAAGTGGGTGGGTCTTAAACCCAGATATGCTTCATTCTGGAGTCTCTCTCTCTCTCTCTCTCTCTCTCTCTCTCTCTCTCTCTCTCTCTGTGTGTGTGTGTACATGTGTATGGATACCTGAGTTTGTGTGTGTGTATGAAGACCTGAGTGTGTATGTGTTTGTATGTAGACCCAAGTATGTGTGTCTGTACATGTGTATGTAGACCCTAGTGTGTGTGTACGCGTGTGTGTGTGTGTGTGTGTGTGTGTGTGTGTGTGTGTGTGTAGACCCGAATGTGTATGTGTGTGTGTGTTCATGCCTGTGGAGACTTGAGGACAATTTTAAGTGTTGTTCTTCCCTGGGCTCCATCTACCTTGTTTGGTTTATTGAAATAGGGTCTCCTATTGGGACCTGGGCTCTGTGAATCCTAAGGATCCTCCTATCTCTGCCTCTCCAGTCTGAGATTACAGGCACATGCCCCCATGCCCAGCTTTTGGGTACTGAGTAATTATGTAGCAATGACTTGGGTCCTTGTAATCAGGTAGCGAGTACTTTACTGGCTGAGCATTTCCTTAGTCCCTTTCCTCTAGAAGCTTTCTTCCCCCAGCCAGACGACCTCCAGTAAAAGTGCGGTCTGCTGAGAATTATTCTTGAACCCTGGCTCATTCCATGAGAGTTCACTACCTGTTCTCCTTTTCTTTCTCTTACCTCTTAGAAAACAGAAGTGCTTTTTTTCTGTGACTCACTCTGTAGACCAGGCTGGCCTCGAATTCACAGAGATCTGCCTGGCTCTGCCTCCCGAGTGCTGGGATTAAAAGTGTGCACCACCACCGCTCAGCCAGAAGTGCTTTTTAACACTTTTTAACACTTTTTAACTTAGAATGGAAAATCACAGAAGGTAATGTCATATTCTTGATTAGATCCCAGAACAGGGCATTGGTGGAAAATAGGAAACAGAAATAAAATCTGAAGTCTAGTTAATAATAACGTATTAATGTCGGTTTCTTCCTTTTTAAGAACTGTGCTGTGTTACTTTAGGTGCAGACAACAGAAAAAACCGGGTGAAGGAGATTCGGAGCTTCCCGTGTATCTCTGTGACCTCATTTGCTTTGTTTTGGTTTTGAGATGGGCTCTCACTCTGTGGTCCAGACTGTCTGTGAATTTATAGCAATCCTCCTGTCTCAGCTTCCTAAATGCCAGGATTACAGACATGAGCCACTGTATCCAGCTCCTTTACATGACTTTTCTTAATTCTAAAGTTATTCTAAGGGATAGATGGGAAAAGAAAAGGAAAATAGTAGTTCTCCTGTGAGTCCTGAGTGTCTAGACAACTGAAATCAAGATTCACAGCGTGTATTACTTTTTGCAGGCTGGACAGACAGTGGACCAATGTTTCCCAGTTACCCACCAGTACTTTAGGACAAACATGCTTATTTCAAAGTGCTAGGGACTGAGGACTTGGCTCAGTCTGTAAAGTGCTGGTCTTGTAAGAATGAGGGCCTGAGTTCCATTCCCATTACCCACATGTTCTGCTGAGACTTGTACTTGAATTCTGGATCATTCTGTGAGATCTCCTTATAAACCCAACACCGGGGAAGCAGAGACAAAAGGATCCCCATGGTTCACTGACCAGCCAGTCTAAACTACTTGGCAAATTCCAGGCCAGTGAGAGACTCTGTCTCAAAATAACAACAGAAAAATGATAGTTGGTTCCTGAGAAATGACGCCTGAGGTTGTCCTCTGGCTTCCGCACACATGTGCATACAAACACACATACCCATACACACATGAATAGGCATACACACATGCAGTGTGTGTGCTACTAAAAGTGTGTAAGGTTTTCTCCCTTTGTATTTTATTAGTCAAGAAAAGCCAAGCATGGAATTGCAACCCAGAATAAAAACTCCTTATTAAATAGTCTCAAAAGCCAGGAAGAGAAAAGTATGAGGTATGTGGTATATGCTACTGTTTATCCAATAAATTACGATTTGAGTACATGGGCATGGGCATAGAATTGCACTATTATAGTGTTACTTTTCAAATGAAGGATAAGCTAGGCTTAGTTTTTCTAAGTCAGGGACTGAGAGGAAGGGGAGGGGGTCAAGCCTCTCTAAATACGTTTTATGTATGTTTAGTGTTTGAACTCCAAACTGTTCTTTTTTCAAAACTTACTTATGAGTGTGTATCTACATGCACATGAGTACATTATGTATATGGAATGCCACAGAGACCAGAAGGGGGCATTGGAGCCCCTGGAATTAGAGTTACAGACAGTTGCAAGGCACCATGTGGGGGCTGGGAATCCAACTTCGGTCCTCAGGAAAGAACACTCTTAACATCACTCTTGCCTCAATACAAATGTATTTTTGCATAATTGCAAAGTAAATATAAACATTTTTATAAAACCAGCCCCCAGAAGTCAAAAGCAAAATGAAATAAATAAACTTGGCTATTGATTGATTTGCTGTATCAGTTTAAAGAGAGAATAACTATCCCAACTGGCCCCTAAGACTTTGAAACTTGAGTTTGATTGTGTCTCTTTAGGAAGGTATCCAAAGAACAAAAAAGAAGAATTATGAAAGAAAAAATATGTGAGTACATTTTAGCTGGCATGTTACTGTCTATAGGCTTGGTGTTCTGAGATTTAAGACTGATAAAATCTAGAAAAACATCCATTTCAGCAGAGAGCATTCATATACATCGACTCAACATATCTTAGTCTAGAAAAAATAAACAAGTGTTCAGCTTTATGCACTGAAGTTTCTAGAGGCACCAGACAACCCCTCAATAGTAAATGCTTCTAGAGCCTACACTGTGGTCTCTGCATACCATTTCTCCTTACCTGCTGCCACAGCTCCTGGAAGAGCCTGCTCATTCCAGAGCTGGCCCAAGAAACATACAGAGAAATGGCCTATCTCGGTTGTCAAATTGACTATGTCTGGAATCAATGAACACTCTAGCCACTGAGGTCTCACTCCTGTGGGGGATTTTCCTAGTTAGATTATCTGAAGCAGGAAGCTCCTCTCTAAATGTGGGTGCCTCTTCAGGTGGCAGCCCAGATAAAGGGGCACAGAAGAGGGAAAGAACTGCTTTTGCCTGCTTGTCCTCACTCTTGCAGGCAAGTTCATCCTTCCTGTTGCTGTGGGTTCCCTCAGTGATAGCAGATTCAACTTCTTCCAGATTCCAACATAGACTGAAGATCAACAGCTCTCCAAAAATGCTCCAGGACACTGGTACTGGATTGGGACTGCAGAGACTTGGGAACTGAATGACTATAGGATTCTTGGCCTCTCCAGTATGGGACACCTATTGTTGGATTACCCAGACTGCAACCTGTAAGTCAGTCTTAATAAATCCTGTGTGTGTGTGTGTGTGTGTGTGTGTGTGTGTGTGTGTATACATTCTATCATTTCTGTTCCTTTAGCAAATACCAACCTATACAGAAACCCTACACTATCCTGTCATACCAGAAGGGAAAAAAAAGCCATCAAAGGTCATGAGAGTTGGGTCATAAAGATCCAGGAGCTAAGCCAGGCAGTGGTGGCACATACCTTTAATCCCAGCATTTGGGAGGCAGGGGCAGGCAGATCTCTGAGAGTTCGAGGCCAGCCTGGTCTACAAAGCAAGTTCTAGGACAACCAGGACTGTTATACAGAGAAACCCTGTCTCGAAAAACCAAAAAAAAAAAAAAAAAAAAA
>CABHPP010138563.1:15321-29158 GCA_902168425.1 Peromyscus attwateri | reverse complement strand
CACACATGTGTGCATGTGGGTGAAGGCCAGAGGACACCTTTGGATGTCATTCCTTTGATGTTGTCCACCCCTTGGGTTGCTTCATTTTCATTTTGTTTTGAGACAGAGTCTCATGTAGCCCAGGCTGGCCTCAAATTCACTATGTAGCTAAGAATGATCTAGAACTCCTGGTCCTTCTGCCTCCATCTCCCAAATGCTGGGGTTAGAGGAATGAATCACCATAACTAATTTATAGGGTGCTAGACAAGCACTCTATCAATTGAGCTACATCCCCTGCCTGTCCACCTTGGTTTTCTGAGACAGGGTCCTTGCTGACCTTGAACTCATCAATCTGGCTGTGCTGACTGGCCAGTGAGCCCCAGGGATCTACTTGTCTCCAGGCTCTGGGACTGTAAGCACACACCTGCACACCTGCCTTCTTTTTTTTTTTTTTTTTTTTTTTTTTTTAATGTGAGATGTGGGGCTGAAACTTAGTTCTTCATAAGAAAAGCACGTTACACACCGCTGACCAATCTATCTCCCCAGGTCCCTGTCTGCCTTTTATCTGAACCCACCTAAATTCCCATACACACTTTCCCCCAGGTTTTCCAAGTCCTCACACTGATGCAGAGATAGGAGGGAGGTGAGCTGGCTTTGGTGTGAACAACAGTAACGAGGTGTGAGACAATAAAACCGTTTTCCTCTCAGGGAGGGCGTTTAGGAGGATCCAGCTGTTATCTGCAAACATCTGCCAAAGATGTCACCTGGCCACAGTCTCTGTCCCTGATTGCTGAACCATGGGTGGATGGCTTCAGGGAAGGAGATGTTCAAATAAGGAAGGCATCTAGAGAGGAGTGAGTTCCCTGCCGCAGGAGGTATGTGAATAGAGACTATACAAGTACCCAGGAGCTACGGGCTTGGCAGGAATCCAGCATAAGATAAGGAATCCCCGCCCCCCCCCACCCTAAAAAAAAAAAAATCCTGAAAAAATAGGATAAGAGCAATGGGATGGGGGACAGAGAAAAACAGGACCTGCAGCCAAAACATGGTACCAGAGTGGCAGCTGACGGGACACTGGTTCAAGAGGAAATGAAGCTTTGTTTTGGTTTGGTTTGGTTCTTGGTTTTTAGAGACAGGGTTTCTCTGTGTAGCCCCTGCCTGTCTTGAAAACTCACTCCGTAGACCAGGCTGGCCTCGAACTCACAGAGATCCACCTGCCTCTGCCTCTCGAATGCTGGGATTAAAGATGTGCACCACCATGCTTTTATTTTAAAAACCCAGCTTTTTAAACAGTGGGTTCTGGGAATCAGCCTCAGGTCCTCACGCTTGCAAAGGACTTCACCTGCAGAAGCATCTTCCAGCTCCTCTCGTGGTGATGTAGGAGTGCACCACCACATCCAGCCCAAGGAGACTCTTCAAATGAAATGAAGCTCTTCTTTGTGGCAAATGAGAGACAGAGATGTTGCCCAGACTGTCAGCAGAAGTGGATGCCTTGGGGCGGGGGTGGGGGTGGGGAGCCCAAATTCCTTTGAATTCAAAAGGACTGATTCGGTCTTTCCTATCAATGAACCACACTGATTTGGGTGCCATTCTGCTTTATCTGTTTAGAGAGAAATTCGTTATTCCCACAGACTGGGCCACCCTCCTGCTCCATGTCTGAGGCTTTTGGTGAAATTACTTATGAAATAGACTGAATCTACACAGCATATGAAGCATGCAGGTACTGTTTACAGGGTGGCCATCCACTTAACTCCTAAGCCCTCACCTCTCCACCAAGGAACTAGCACAGTATTAGATGCTTTGAAGCCTGCTGTATGTCCAGCTGGAGAGATGGCTCAGTCAGTAAAGTACTTGCCCAACAAGCTTGAGGACCTGAGTTTGAATCCCCAACCCCACGTAAAAAGCTGCACATGGCAGCACACATCTATAACCCCAGATCAGGCAGAGGTCAGCTAATCCCTGCAATTCAGTCCAGCCAAATTGGTGAGCTGAAGATTTGGTGAAGGACCCTGTCTCAAAAAAGAATTTGGAGAGTGATAGACCTCCAGTGCCCCCTCCACCCCCCCAGAACTTATACTCATGAGAGCATGTTCATACACTGAACACACATGCACAAACCCTCAGGGGAGAGAGGGAGGGAGGAAATGGGGTAGAGAGACAGATATAAAAAGAGAGACCCACATTATGTCTCTTCTGGAAGCCTTTGTTTCAGGTATTCACTAACAATGTGTAAGCTGCACCTTGATGGAAACACACGTCCCTTCTTCTCCAAAGAGTGTTTGGAGCCTCGCACGCGCACGCTGGAGACTCATACATATGCACCGTGTCTAAAGTGTTCCTCCCTGTGGATGCCATCTGACGCCTGCTCCGGAACTCAGCGGCTCTGCTTCTTCCTTTCAGTTCTTGTTTATTTGGATGTGGCCGGATTTGGAGGCATGTGGGTGGGACTTGCATCTCTCCCTAGACACGTGGAGGAAGAATGACGCCAAGCTACCTGAGAAGGAGTGGAGGGCTGAGTCAGGGTCTGCCTACATTCAAATGGCCTGCCAGAAAGGGGGACACCTGGGTCCCCATCAGCTGAATAAAACAGCCTGCAGTGGCGGTGGCACACGCTTTTAATCCCAGCACTCAGGAGGCAGAGGCAGGTGGGTCTCTGTGAGTTCGAGGCCAGCCTGGTCTAGAGAGTGAGTTCCAGGACAGCCAAGGCTGCACAGAGAAACATTGTCTTGGAAAAACAAAAATAAAACAAAAACCTCCTTCCTCTCCTTCCTCCTGTTCCTCCTCCTTTTTCTTCTCCATCTTTGCTTTCTTTTTCACTTTTTCCTCCTTCCCTTCCTCTTCCTTATCCTCCTTAGCCCAGGCTCATGATCCCCCTGCCTCAATCTCCCACATTCTGGAACTACAGCTGTGCCCAGGGTAAATATCCCAGGGCCACATAGCAGTAGGCAACAGGGTTAAAAGGTCTACAGTGCCTCCCTGTCCTTCCCTAGAACCCCCAGTGAGGGGCTGGGGTGTGGCTCAGTGGTAGAGCCCCTGCCTAGAATCCCCCAGTGAGGGGCTGAGGTGTGGCTCAGTGGTAGAGCACCTGCCTAGAATCCCCCAGTGAGGGGCTGGGGTGTGGCTCAGTGGTGGAGCACCTGCCTAGAATCCCCCAGTGAGGGGCTGGGGGTGTGGCTCAGTGGTAGAGCCCCTGCCTAGAATCCCCCAGTGAGGGGCTGGGGTGTGGCTCAGTGGTAGAGCACCTGCCTGGAATCCCCAGGGAGGGGCTAGAAGCATGGTTCAATGGTGTAGCATAAGGGGTCCTTGGATTCAATCCCTAGTACTGAAAAAAATAAAACAAGAAAAGATTCCATCAGGGCCACTGTATGTGTCAGACCACACTGTATTCACCCCCACAAGAAAGCAAACAAACAAAAAAACATCGTGCTGTTTTGCTACTTTGTTATAGCGTGCCCTCTGCTTTTCTTTCCTCTCTCCACTTCAGGTTCCCCATTTGTGAAGTACTTAGTTCTAGCACCCACCTCCCAGGACTAAGGATTCCAGACGGATCCCAAATCCTGATCCACTGTGTTATTATTCCAAGCACACATTAGAAAGCCCCGTCCATTCCCAGGACAGCGGCGCTAAGTCTGTCCCAGTGCTGAGCCATCTGAGATGATTTAAGAGGCCTGGGACAAGGAACTGTCCCCAGGCACAACTGCTTTGTCCCTTCTACAGCCACAGGATAGATCAGCCTGCAGCGGGGCGGATAGGACTCTCCTCCAGGTGCTGCCGCCATCAAAGATGTGCCTAAGCGTGTCTCCCTCAGCCCCCCACTCTGAAAAATGACTCCGAGGCAAGGAAAGCAGACATTCTGGGCTATAAATATTTCAGGGCAGAATGAACGTCCTTCCCGAGCCCGGCTTGCAGTATATATTATTTATAAAACCATAACTTGAGTTGAAAGGTAGTGGGCGGAAAAAAATAGACAGTCTCGAGTCAGAGTCAGTGGGAGATGGGAGGGGAGAGATGAGTGCCTGAGCCACACAAGGTCACTGGAGGTCACCTGGCCACACCTCCCTGGCTCCTGCTTGGTCCAAAGGAGGCTGGCTGGAAGGCCCTGGATGTCAGCAAAGAGTCAGGTCAAACAACCAGGATCCTACTGGCTTCTCAGGACTCTGTCAGTGAGTTCCCGCCAAACACTACACCTGGAGAGAAAAAGAAATCTTATGTGTGTGTGTAGGTGTGCAGAGAAACCAGAGGTCAACGTTGGTGTCTGCCTTAATAACTCTCCACATTATTATTTTATCATATTTTTATTGCCTTTTTATTTATTTTGTGTGTGTGCCAAAGCGCACCGTGTAGAGGTCAGAGAACAAGTCTCAGATGTCAGCTCTCTCTCCTCACCAACTCCGTCCTGGGGATCAAACCTCTGTCACCAGCGTGTGCACCTGCTGAGCCATCTCACCGCCCCTCCACCTGATCTGGGGAGACAGGGTCGCTCACAGAACCTGGGACACACCAATTGCCTGAACTGGCTGGCCAGTGAACCCCAGAGATTGTCCTGTCTCTCATCCCCCCACACACTGGAGTTACAGGCATGCACTACCATGCCTGGCTTTCACATTGGTGCTCAGGAGTTGAACTCAGGTCCTCACGCTTCATGCAACCCCGCTTATATCCCCATAGCCCAAGAGAAGAAGTATTTTCCCCAAGTTCCTGACAGAGATGAGGCTTTGTTGTGAGGGAGAAGCTGGGAAGGCTGCTCCCAAGGCCGTTGCGTGAACCTCCTGTTTCCACCCTCTACCCATTAAAACAAATAAGGAGAAAATACTGGGTGAGTTAATTTGCTAAAACAGACCCAAATGAAGTAACTGATGACATTTTTCCCCAAAGGAAACTTGAGTTAATTTGGCCAGTGACTGGTTGCCAGGCTGCCAGTCCCAATGCATACAAGAGGGGGTGTGTGGAAATAGGAGGGGGGGGGTCAGCAGGCACCTGCACAAGCATGCAGCTCCCTATGCCACCCCGGACTCCACATTCCTAACTGTGAAATGGACGGATGGGGGTGTCCACTCAGTCACACTCCACTGCACATGCTCTGGGATGTTTTTCTATTGCTTTCGGCCCAGAAAGGAAGCTCGAGAGTCCTGTAAGCCACTGACATCCACGGCTAATGCCTGCAGTGGTGTGAACCAGCTGAGGAGGATGTGTGAGCCAGCCTGAGCTACATGGTGGGGCTCAAAACACAGAAAAAGAAAGAGCGGAGCGGGGGGGGGGGGGGGGGGGGAAAGAAAGGGATGGGGAAGGGAAGAAAAGAAAGAAAAAGGGAGGAAGAGGAAATGGGAGGGAGGGTAGGAGGAAAGGAAAAAGAGAGGGGGGGGAGACAGAGAGGAGGGGGCAGAGAAAGAGCAGTCTGGGCTGTGTCTAAGTGGGGACAGCGCTTGTCTGGCAGGCATGAAGCCCTGGGTTCCATCCCCAGCACTGCATAAGCCAGATGTGGTAGAACAGGATTGGGACCGCATCAGTCAGGAGGTGGAGGCAGAAAGATCGCAAGTTCAAGATCATCCTCGACTGACTGCGTAGCAGTTGGAGGCCAGTCAGCCTGGGATACATTGAGACCCTGTCTCTAAATTGAACGAATGAGTGAGGAAAGAAGGGAAAGAGGAAGAGAGGGAGGGAGGGAGGGGCTGTGGAAGGCAGGCCTGAGCTCCTCAGTGCCTGTGGGGTGACTGCAGTGAGATCAGACACATAGAGTGGCCCTGATGGAATCTTCTGGACTAATTCCTTCTGGCCAGGAGCCGATGTCTCAGGAGGCCTCACTGGACCTTAGGAATCTTTTTACCTGCCCTCCAAGTGGGTAACACATGACTGTTGAAGTCTCCCTCCCACGTAGGCTCCACCCCAGGTCCCAAGCAGACCCAAGGCCCCATCAGCCCCCACCTGCGGCCAAGACCCCACTTCAGCCCAGCTCCCCTTTTCCTCCACATCTCAGCCGCACACCCCAGGGGGAAGCTTCTCCTAGCAGCTGTCCCAGCTGGGCTCTGGTCCCTGCGGAGCCCCTCCTCTTCTCCCCTCCCCCTCCTCTGCCCAATAAAACAAACAAGAAGGAAACGCTAGACAAGTTAATTTGCTAAAATGGACCCAAATGAAATAACCGATGACATTTTTCCCCAAAGGAAACTTGAGTTAATTTGGCCAGTGACTTGTGCCAGGCTGCCAGTCCCAACACACACACACACACACACACACACACACACACACACACACACACACACAGGGCTCCTCCCAGGGCCAGCTGGCAGCTGCCTTGCCTCATTCTGGCCACAGTCACCACCCTGTGGGATGTGGCGGTGGGGTGACCAGGCAGAAGCAGCCGGGAAAATGCTGTTAGAATGGTATACGTGTGCTGCACTGAAAGTGTAGCCACACACCTGCATGCACACATAGGCTTGCACAGGCAAGCACACAGTGCAAACACCCAAACAAACGCAAGCTCACCAACACATGCACGCATGGACATACTCAGAGCATGCACACACCCAAGCATACAATCAAAGTGTGCACACATCCGCACACGCACACCCCCACACCACTCATACTTGTGCACAATTTCAAATGTACACACTCAGAGCCTGCGCACACTCAAATACAAACACACTTGTGCATACATTACAAGTGTACACACACACAAGCACACACAAACTCACGCATGCACACCCTCATGTTTGCGCACATCCAAAGCACACAAACATAGGCACGTGCACCCTCATGCATGCACACATGAGTACAAACTTCCAAAGTGTACATACCCAAAGCATGCACACACAGACATACACAAACAAGGTGTATGCTTTCATGCATGCGCACATGTGTGCACACACACTCAAAACATGTCACACACATCGGTGCACACCCCCAGAGCTTGCGTACACAAGCATGTGTACAGCCATGCATTTACATACACAACACATGCACACGGCCCCACATGTGCATGTTTACACACCCACATACACACACAGATGTGCTTCACAACTGCACTCCAGCAGAGAGCACTTGGCAGGTGACTCAGGGATTATTACCTCTGAAGGCCAATGACGGGGAAATCCATAAGAAACTCACTGCTGGGGCTTGGGAGATGGTTCACTTGGTAATGTCCTGGCCACACAAGCGTGAAGACCAGAACCCACATAGAAGTTGTGGCGCACACTTCTAATCCCAGCCCTGGGAGGCAAGTGGATCCCTAACATACGCTGGCCGGCCAGCTCAGACAGATCCATGAACTCTAGGCCAGTGAGGGATCCTGCCTTAAAAATAAGATAGACTGCATCATGAAGAATACATAAGGTTGACCTCTGACTTCCACACAAGCACACGTGTGTGCACCTCCACACATGAGCACCACACAAACACATACACAAAATCCACAGTGGTGCCCAGACATACATTCAGGCAAACACTCATGCACATTCAATTAAATTTTAAGAAACTAAATTTATATAATAAATCTTTTAAAAAATAACAAATTAAAGTCCATGCTGAATGGAGGCTGCACAGCATCGTCTTCCTGACCCTCCCACCCCAGCACCTCACACTTATTTCCAGACTGATGTCACAAAGCAAGGGAGCCCTTCAAGTCCTCCCATCAAGAGGGGACCTAGAAGAAGTTCGCAGCCCTTCCTTGGATCCAGTCAGGCACCCGTGAGCCCAAGAAGGGACCCCAAGCATGAGGGGTGGGTGTCCCCCAAACCCTCAGGCACAGGAGGATGCAATCACACCGAGAGACACACCTGTGTGTGACATGCATTTATACACACAGGCACACAGTAAACAAAAATCCACAAGTGTACACAAAGACAGGCACACACACACACACACACACACACACACACACAGCCGCAGACTCACACACATAGACAGCAATTCATTCACACACTTACATGAACACAGATACATGCACAAATACCTAAAAGGCAGCATTCATCCAGCCACACAGAGTCACCCCATGCAGACCTGTGCTCATATACACACAGAGAAATACATTCACACCCAACAGATAGACACACACAGACATACATGCTAACACTCAGGCATTCATGTGCACACACTGATACCCAGATTCACACACAGAGACACTCGCCCTGCATCAATGCTCTGTTTTCTTTTTCTCCCCCACCCCCCCCACCCCCACCCCGCCCCCACATCCCATTTGTGCCAAAGTCTCACATAGCCCAGGCTATCCTTGAACTCATTCTATAGCCAAGGATGACTTTGAACTTCTGGTTCTCCTGCCTCCGCCTCCTGGGTGTTGGGATTACAAATGTGCACCACGGGCCTAGCTGCGCCCGTGGTGTGTCTTAAAGGAGGCTTCTGCAGCAGGAAGTTGAGAACAGAGCAGGTCACAGGGACGCTAACATCAAGGTGGGTCCAAAGGCAGGGTTAAGGCCAAGGTTAGACTAGGGCCAAAGTCGAGTTAACGCCTGCACTCCCCTCCGCCCCGCCCTCTTCCTCCTTATTTTGGCCTCCAGGTGTCAGGAGCCACAGTCCAAGGTGAGGGATACCCCTCTCCCAGCTCACCCTGCGGGCTCCTCTACCTTGCGACCAAGAAACTGGAAGTCAGACCAGTTCCCATACACACCACTAGGTGGCGCTCCGTTAACGGGGATCTGAATGACAGCACGGCCGGCTCAGCCTGGCCGAGGCTGGCCTGGTGCTTGCAATGCTCAGCGCCCCAGGTCCTCAAATCCCCAGGTGTCCCGTCCTCGGCTTCCATCTAAGGCCTGAGCCGCCTGCCTCAACAGCCGCAGGTAAATGGAAGAGGGGACAAGGTTGGGTTAGGGTCGCTCCCACCTAAGCTAAGCGGTTGACACCCTCTCTGCCCCTTAGCTTGGAACAGAGGCGGGGTCCGGGCGGACCTCACTGATAGCGCTGCCGCTTGCAATCACCTAGTGAGGGGCTGGTAGCCTGGCTCAGCAACCCAGCACCTGCACAGCACCTGCAAAGCCCTGAATCCTATCTCCAGCGCTGAAAATGAACAAGTTCCTTAAGTTAAAAGTGGGATCGACGCAGCCAGGCATGGAGGCAGCTGACTATAATCCTAGCACTCAGGGGGCTGAAGCGAGGAAAAACTGGATGTCAAAGGCAGCCTGGGCTACGTGCTGAGTTCTGGACTGCATGAGACCCTGGCTCAAAAAAATAAAAAATAAAAATAAAAAACTGAAGCACGTTCACAGAACAAAGGGGACTCCTGACCCACAGCATGGTGAGGTAAGGGCTAGGTAAGCAGTAGTGACTGCATTTCCCTTCGGCTCCCCTGGGGGAGCGGTACCTCATATTGCCTTTGCCCTATTGGTTTGGAGGTGATGGTTTCAAAGACCATCCCAGGATGGGAAGGCCCACAGTTTCCACCCTGCCCAACTAAAGGGTCAGAGGCACAGATCCCCACTATGGTCGCCTAGTCAGGCTGCCGATTTAATTTGTTTTTGTTTTGTTTTGTTTTGTTTTGTTTTGTTTTGTTTTGTTTTTTGAGACAGGGCTTTTCCATGTTGTTTTGGGGCCTGTCCTGGGTCTTGCTCTGTAGCCCAGGCTGGCCTTGAACTCACAGAGATCTGCTTGGCTCTCCCTCCCGAGTGTTGGGATTAAAGGCGTGCGCCACCACTGCCCGGCTTTAATTTGGTTTTTCTGTTTGTTTGTTTGGTTGGTTGGTTTTTGGCTTTTCGAGACAGGGTTTCTCTGTGTAGCCTTGGTTGTCCTGGAACTCACTCTGTAGACCAGGCCTTGAACTCACAGAGATCTGCCTGCCTCTGTCTCCTGAGTGCTGAGAATAAGCTTTAATTTATTCCTCCTCACCCCAGGATCCATCCAGCATCCCTTCCTCCAGGAAATCTTTCATGACTGACTCCTAAGTGGAGGCTTCAGATGGACCCTCCATGGTAGGGGTTCCTCAGCCTCAGAAGGTCCTGAGTAGTCTTTGGCTTAAGTGCATGTGGGCTTGGCCAGCTGTCAGTGACAGGCTCTGGGGCAAAGTCAGAACCATGACACTGGAACTTAGGGAAGCCTGTGACATGTCACACACATTCAACCGACATAGGTGAGATTAGAAAGGCCTTTAGGGTAGGCGTTGAAACCAGAGCCCAGAGAGGTCAAGTGACTGATCCAGCATCACACAGCAGAAACGACACACAAAGTGAAACAAAAGGGAAGGGGGAGGGGAGGAAGAGGAAAATTAAGAAAACACAAGTATGTACACATGTACATGCACAATACACTCCTTAGAATAGTTCAGATGCCACACTTAGTGTGTATCTCCTTCCATAAGACTCACCCCCGGGGACAGCCCCTATCTGTCACCCTGCCACATTAGCCTTGAGTAACAGACAGCCTTGCCTTGTGGTCACCGGGACAACGGCACCAGTGATGAATGTCCCTGCACATTTGTGTGAGGGTCAGCAGGGCTGGGTCACACTGGCTCAGGCAGCCTCCCTAATGCCCAGGCCCTGCAGGACTCTAGAAGTCCACAGGTCTCGGGGCTGAGAGTCCTGGGCCCAGAGGAGATCCAGCATGGAACCGTAGGAAGGTACGGAGGCCGGAGTGAGTTCTGCACCGGGGTTGGGAGTCTGTGTCCTTACCCTTGGACAGCCCTGGGTCCTGCTTAGAGTTTCATTCATGTGGGCAGCAGAGCATGGGGGAGGTGTAGAAATACAGAGAGAGGGCATCTTCCCACTGAGAAGACCATCCAGGGATGCACTCCAGTTCCCTCCCCTGCCGTGTCTCCCTCCCTCCTTCTCCCACCCACCCCACCAACCAGACTGGCCTCAAAGCAAGCCAGCCCCTGAGGCCCCGCCCTCCACTGCCAGGTTACCCAGGATGTACAAGAGAACTGACCCATACTAACCCCTTGCTCTTCTTTTCCTTCTAGAAACCTGGAGAATGTGCCAGTCCTGGACCCAGCCCCCCATGACATCTGCCACATGGGTGTCTGGTCCCCAAGTGTCTCCGGAGGAGACAATATTTTGAGAGTCTCCTTGGGCCAGGTAGTGGTGATGCATGCCTTTAATCCCAGCACTTGGGAGGCAGAGGCAGGGAGCATCTCTGTGAGTTCGAGGCCAGCCTGGTCTACAGAGTGAGTTCCAGAACAGCTGGGGCTACACAGAGAAAACCTGTCTTGAAAAACTGGGGTAGGGGGGCGGGGTGGAGGGGGGGTGGGGGAAGAGTCTCCTTAGAGTCTCTCAGAGACCATTTGTTCGGGGGGTTGATGGTTTCTGGGGTTCCACACAGGCGGGTCACTGTGGCAGGCCTGGAGTTAGCAACAATCGCTCCTCCACGTGATACCAGCCTACAGTTGGCCTAATTCAGACACAGGCTACACAAGGCAAATCACACACACACACACACACACACACACACACACACACACACTTTTTTAATGAAAAAGGAAGTCCAGAAATTAAAATCAACCCAAACAGTAAGTACTTCTTTGGCTCCAGCCTGTCTGCCAGTTCACCTGTTTGTTCTGTGGGAGTTCCAGCTACTTGGGGTCCCCAGAGAGAAGATCTATGGTCCCCACCACCCCTTGTTCGGGCTGCTGTATCCATGGTGTTTGGGTTACGGTATCTGCCCACCCAGTGGCTGAGAGGTTATCCTGGGTTCCTTTCTGTTGCTGCGATAAAGTACCCTAACAAAGAGCAGTTTAGTGGAGAAAGGGGATTATCTGAGTTCACAGTTCCGGGTTACAGCCCATCACAGTGGGGAAATCGAGGAACTCAAACGGCTGGTCACACCCCATCCACAGTCAAGAGCCCAGAGAAATGAATGTTTGCTCGCTTGCTCGCTAGCTTATGCCCAGCTGGATTTCTCTGCTCTTACACAGTTTGGGAACCCCTGTGGAGGGAATGGTACCACCCACAGTGTCCACGCTGATGAATTTAATTAAGGTAATCCCTCACAGATATGCTCACAGGCCAACCCAAGGAAGAGGATCCTTCATGAGACACTCTTCCCAGGTAATTCTATATTGTATCAAATTGACAATTAAAGCCAGCCATCAGGAAGGCCAAGGCTACTGAAGACCCTGATGCTCCTGCAGCCTTTGAGGTGCCAAATTGAGTCTGGTAATTATCGTGTGTGACCATGTAAGAGAGGATAAATCTCTCCCTTTTCATGCATTCAACAATGCCCAGGTGGGGGCTGGAGAGAGGGATATCTCAGTGGTTAAGAGCATGTACCACTCTTTCAGAGGACCTGAGTTCGATTCCCATCACCCTCATCAAGTTGTAATTCCACCTGTAATTCCAGCTCCAAGAGATCTGATGTCCTCTCCTGGTCTCCACAGGTAACACTAAAAACTACAACAAAACAAAACAAAAACAAAAAACAAAAAGCCAAAGAAACAATTCCCGCGTAACAGGCACTGCCTAGCACCCCAGGAGCATGTGGCCTCTAAGTCAACAGGCTGCTGACCCTTATGCAATGGGACCTACGTGCAGGCAAGGACACAGGCCATCGTAGTCAGAGCCACATAGCATCCCCGAGGGCGGAAAGGATGTTTCGGGCCACACGGAGAGAGTCTGACTCAACCAGAGGTCAGCGAAGCCTGAGGAGCAAGAGGGCCTCTGAACTGTTACTCGGAGAGTCAGCCAGAAGAAGGGGGCTCATGGGAAATGGGGTCCCACTAGGGCAAACAGCATGGGCAAATGAGTGGGAGAGTCGGAGAAGAGAGGGTTAATGTGGGGTGCAAAGAGAAAGTGGGGCAGATGGTCGTGGCTGACAGGGCTGGAGAGGGGCCTGCAGGGAGCTCATGCTGGTGGCCTGGAGCAAAGAGAGGGACAGTCAGCTCCTCTAGCCTCGGCTCCTGCAGAACCCACATGCAAGTGCCCGTGTGCCAATGGCCACACTGATATGTGTCGCACCTTGGGACAAAGTGTCAGCTTACGATTTGGTCTTTTTTTTTTTTTTTCCTTGATGTCCCCTGGTGTCCTCAAGCCTGAAGAAGCGGGCCCCTGAGATCAAGCATTCCTTCCTACTGCCCTCTCTAAGCATTTCAGAGACTTGGAGATTGCCTATAGGTTTATTAAGAAATCATTTTGGGCCAGGCAGTGGTGGCGCACACCTTTAATCCCAGCACTCGGGGGACAGAGGCAGGCAGATCCCTGTGAGTTTGAGGCCAGCCTGGGCTACAGAGTGAGTTCCAGGACAGGCACCAACACTACACAGAGAAACCCTGTCTCGGAAAGGAAGGAAGGAAGGAAGGAAGGAAGGAAGGAAGGAAGGAAGGAAGGAAGGAAGGAAGGAAGGAAGAAATCATTTTGGTTTTACTTTGCTGGCATTTATCATTTGCCTTGGGTACCATCTAGAACACTGTCCTCCATCTGCCCTAGTGGCCACCTATCGGGATGCCGCAAAGGCCCCTTTCCCTGGACTAAGTCCCTGGAACCTGTCTACTTCCTCAGCCACAGCCTCCCCCTCCATGAATCCTTAGGTGCAAAGACCAATGAGGTTTCCTTGCTTTGCCTACTAGGAACTCAGACATCCAATTATCAGGCAAGCAGCCCTGGGGCCACACAACAATTAGGACGGGCTGACTCATGGCTAGCTATTATTTATGGAGCTCACCCCATCCATCAGTGTTGATTGCTGTTATGGTCTAAATGGGAAGTGTCCCTGGCAGGCTCAGGGGAGCCAACTTCTCCTCTCCAGAAGGGGACGCTGTTGGGGGAGGAAGTAGCTCTCTAAGGGTGGGTGAAATTGGAGGAATATGGCTTGAATCTGCTTCCTATAGGAGTTTTCCATGGCCCTGTCCCGCCTAGACATGAGCAGGTTGCTTCATGCTGCTACCTCCATCCACCCCCCCCCCCCCCGCCCCCCCCCCCCCAACAATTAG
>CABHPP010138563.1:2978-15221 GCA_902168425.1 Peromyscus attwateri | reverse complement strand
CCCCCCACAACGGATGTCTCCTTTCAAAGCGTGAGCCCAAACAAACACTTGTGCTGGTTAATTTTCTTTCGGCAGCTTGACACAAGCTAAATTCGTCTCGGAAGAGAGACCTGAACTTTTTCATGACAGGGTTTCTCTGTGTAGTTCTGGCTGTCCTAGAACTCCCTCTGTAAACTAGGCTGGCCTTGAACTCATAGAGTTCAAGAACTCACCTGCCTCTGCCTCACAAGCTCTGGGATTAAGGACATGTGCCGTCACCACCACCCAATGACAGGCTTTTTTTTTTTTTCCTTCGAGACAGGGTCTCTCTGTGTAGCTTTGCGCCTTTCCTGGAACTCACTCTGTAGCCCAGGCTGGCCTCGAACTCACAGAGATCGCCTGCCTCTGCCTCCCGTATGCTGGGATTAATTTAAAGGCGTGCGCCACCACCGCCTGGCCGACAGGCATTTTCTTGATTCATGATTGATATGGAAGGGCCCAGCTCACTAGGAGAGTTGCCACCATTGGGCAGGTGGTCTTAGGTGTCCAAGAAAGCAGGCTGAGCAAGCCATGGGGACAAGCCAGTGAGCAGTACCCCTCCATGGCCTCTGCATCAGCTCCTGCCTCCAGGTTCCTGCCCTGAGTTTTTGCCCCAGCTTCCCCTCATGCTGTAGTACAGCTGTAAGCTAAAATAAACCCTCTCCTTCCCAAGTTGCTTTTGGTCATGGTGTTTTTTAGTTGGACTTTCCTTTGGGCCACCAGCTCACAAATGACATGGAGACTTCTTATTAATTATGAAAGTTCGGCTGATAGCTTAGGCTTGTTCCTAACTAACTCTTACAACTTAAATTAACCCATTTATGTTCATCTAAATTCTATCACGTGGCGTTAACTCTCTTCCATCTTGCATCTCATGTTTCCTCTCTGTGTCTCCTGGCATCTCAACTGCACCTCAGAAATCCCACCTATACCTCCTGCCTAGCTATTGGCCACTCAGCTTTTTTTTGTTTTGTTTTGTTTTTTGTTTTTTGAGACAGGGTTTCTCTGTGTAGCTTTGCGCCTTTGCTGGAACTCACTTGGTAGTTCAGGCTGGCCTCGAACTCACAGAGATCCTCCTGGCTCTGCCTCCCAGTGCTGGGATTAAAGGCGTGCGCCACCACCGCCCGGCTCAGCTTTTTATTACACCAATTACAGCAATATACCTTCACACAGTGTACAAATATCCTACAACAGTGTTTTATCACAACAAAGGAGAAAACACCCTTCAGAGGTTTCTCTCAGGTGTTTAGGCACAGTGACTTGAAAGTAAGTCATACAGGAGCTGGATGTGGTGGTGCACGCCTTTGATCTCAACACTCAGGAGGCAGAGGCAGGTGGATCTCTGAGTTTGAGGCCAGCCTGGTCTACAGAGTGAGTTCCAGGACAGCCAGGGCTACACAGAGAAATCCTGTCTCAAAAAAAGAAAAAGAAAGAAAGAAAGAAAAAAAAAACCTAACTCATACAACTCAACTGCCTTATGGGTTTTTAAGTCCCAGGTTCTGGACGGGCCCCTTGCACACACACATATATACATGCATACATGTATTCATATAGCCATTCATATGTACATGCATACAAACATGTGTATACCCACATATGGATGGGTGGATATATGAATGTATATGTGTGTACACATGTATGTATGCATGATGCATGCATGGGTATGTGATCACATGTATGCATGCATATGTGTGTGTGCCTATATGTATATATATATTTGGAGGTCAGTGAAACAGAGTATCTTTATGTACCTAGGCTAGCTTTGAACTTGCTACCTTCCTGCAATGGCCTGCTGAATGCTGGGATTACAGGTCTATACCACCCACCTGGCTCTGAATTGCCCCAGTTCTCACCCTCAGCCTTCCCGGCCATCTCTGACTCCTGGACACGGATACACCATGGTAGTCATTTTCCGGAAGGGTGCTGGTGGGGCCAAGAGGTGGGAAAAGAGCGTCGTGCTATTGCATACTTTCTCTTGAGTCTGCGATGAGCTCCTATTAGCCCATAGATCTGGTCCCATAAAAGAGATTTGTGGACTCGCAGCCAGACACAGCCTCGCTCTTGAGCCGCACTAATGGCTCATTTCTCCACCGTCTTCCTCGAGTAACTGATCGTCATGAATTTTTCACCCAAATGTTGCCACTAAAGATGTCACCGGCTCCCCTCCCCGGGAGACTTGACAATCTGGCTCTAATGGGGCAGGGGACGTGGGGAGAGGGGGGTAGTTGTGCCCCTGAGGAGAGCAGAGGAAGGCGGGGATGGGGAGAAGGCGCGGCTCACAGGTAAAGCACTTGCCTCACAAGCATGAGGGCCTGAGTTTGGATCCCAGAAACCAGGTAAAAGAGGAAAAGAAAAGAACACACACACACCAACAACAGGTGTAGTGGTGTGTGCTTGTGGCCCCAGCGACGGGGAATGGGAAGGGGAGACGGGGCATCCCTGTAGCACCCTGGCCAGCTAGCCTAGCCTACTTGGTTAAGTTTAAGACTAATGAAAGGCATTGTTTCATTAGTGGAAGGTACTCGAGGAACAGCCCAGGCTGTCCTCTGACCTACACAGGCTTACAGGTACATGCATGCACCCACATATGCAAATTTATGCATCTACCCCCCACATAGGTGCTTACACAAACACACACACACATATATACACATATATATACACATACATACATGCACACACATTATATATATATAAAACTCTGAGGTGGATCAACCACTGGCTGTCAGTTCCAGGTGCCAGCAGCAGCTCCATTTATGGAGCATGTAGAGCAGGCTAGACTCCAGTCTTACACCCGTCACCTCATTTAATCTCAGCTGCAAACCGATAAGGGCGGTGCAGATGGCCTGGGACTCAGAGAGGCTGAGTGACCTGCCCAAGGACACAAAGCTCGTTCCTGCAGCAGAACCAGGAGGCAAACCCAGGTCCCGAGGGCTCCAGTGTCTGCACCTCTAATCTGTTTGTTGTCTGTGTTCCACGGCCTGAGTCAGACAGACCCCTCGGGGTTGACCCTCAGCTCTGCCTCAAACTCTCAAAGGACAAATAAGGTAACAGATATGGGTGTGATGGTGCAAGCCTGTGATTCCAGCCCTCAGGAGGTGGATGCAGGAGGATCTGGAGTTCAAGGTCATCCTTGACTACATAGCAAGTTCAGGGCCAGCCTAGGCTACACGATACCCTCTCTCAAAACACAAAAAATAAAAAATAAAAAATAAAAAGGGTGTGTGTGATAGCTCAGAAAGTAAAGGGCTTGCTTTGTAAGTGTGAAAACCTGAGTTCAGTTCCCAGAATCCACATTTTTTTTTTTAAAGATGGGTACGTGCTTTAATCCTCGTGCCGGGGAAATGGAGGCGGGCAGATCCCCGGGGCTTGTCGGCCAGCCAGACTAATGGGTGAGTTCCAACTGGTGAGAGACCCTCCCTCAAAAACAGGGTAGACTTTGTCCTGACAAACAACACCCAAGCTTGACCTCTGGCCTCCACATACACCACACACACACACACACACACACACACACACACCATGCACATGCACACACACAGCATATACACACACCATACATACATGCATACCATACACATGTACACATACACACCACACACACATGCACACATACATACACACACCATACACACATCATACCATACACACACGTACCATACACACACACCACACACACACATACACCACATATACACACACCACACACATACACTACACACACTTACACCACACATACCCTACACACATACACACAGACCATACACACACACACACATACACACACATGCACACACATACATTACACACACACACTCCCATATGCACGTACACTTGCACTCACATAAACATGCACGTGCATACATGCACACCCAGAACATATCCGCAGATTGATTGATTGACACTTTACAAGAATCAAACACTTTTCACATGGCACCCCCGGCTGTAGCCAGATTACTGCCCTATAAATGAGTAAGAAGCGTGTTGACTGATTCATGAGGAGGCAGAGCCAAGCCCAAGACAGTCACCCAGGGATGACGCAGCTCTGTAACTTAATGACTGCCTGCTGAACAAGTTATCAGTCCTGCCTGGAGGGCAAGGAGAGGTCCCGGAAGGCTTCCCAGAGGAGGGGACAACTCACTCACTACCCATTAGTGGTGTTTGGGTTGCAACCAACCTGGTGACCCAGTGACTCTCGTCTTGGGAGAGGTGGGCTGGTGAGGGAGGCTGAGAGTTCGGGACAATTTCAGAAACTCTTCGAAGCTTTGAGTTTATCTCCACACGGCTGTGCACACCTGAGATTCCAGCACTTGGGAGGTTGAAGTAGGAGGATTTCACGTTTGAGGCTAGCCTGGACTACATCGTAAGATCTCGGGTCAGACAAACAAAACAAAACAAACATGATAGCGCTGAAGAGATGGCTCTTGCTTGCTGTACCCACACGAAGACCTAAATTTGAATCTCCAGGGCCCATGTAAATATGGGGAGGTAGCAACGTCCCAGTTTCCTGTGGGAGATAGGAGGTGAAGACAGGAGACTCCTGGAAGGCCGTGGCCAGGCTAGCCTGCTCCGTGCTTCAGCGAGCAAGAGACTGCCTGTGCTAGTCAGGATTCTGTTACTGTGATAAAGCACCATGACCAAAAACAACTTGGGGAGGAAAGGGTTTATTTCAGCTCACAGCCCATGGTTGAGGGAAGTCAGGGCAGGAACCTGTAGGCAGGAATGGGGGGGGGGGGGGGAATGCTGCTTACCGGGCTTGCTCAACCTGCTTTTTTACACCAGTGACCACCTGCCCGAGGCAGTACTGCCCAGTGAGCTGCCCTCCTTCGTTAATCATCAATCACAAAAACATCCCATAGGCTTGCCCACAGCCAACCTGACAAACGGCAATTCCTCAAATGAGGGTCCCGTTCCCTGATCCCAGGTGACTCTAGTTTGTGTAAAGTTGGAAAACAAAAGGAATGCGGCCTCAAACAAGGTAGAAGAGTTCACTGATCTCCACATGTATGCCATGGTAAGCACATGCCCGTACTCACGTATACACGTGGATGCACACGCGCACACACACACACATAAAAATAAGGAGTGTTTTTAAAATTTAATATACAGTCCTACCACTCAGGAAGCTAAGGCAGGAGGATTGCCTTGAGTTTGAGGTAAACATGGGTTACAGAATGAGCCTGTGTCAAAATAAATAAATAAATAAATAAATAAATAAATAAATAAATAAATAAAACAGAAGCTGCGCTGGTTCCTCCCCCAGAAGACTGGGACGAATTGCTACTGGATCCATGACTCAGAGGTAAAAGTTAAAACCATAAAAGGATGAGAAGAAAATATGAATGAATCCCTTTATAACGACAGCAAGGGAAGAACTGTCCAATGAAGATTCAGAACTCAAAAGCCAGAAGAGATGAGCAATTAAGATAATAAGGGTAATAACAACAGTAAATCTTTTATGTGACAAAGAGCAGGTGAGCAGAGTCAGAAGACAAAATCCTCACAACTCTTATCACAGCCGAAATCTCTTCTCTCTCATATATAAAGAGTTTCTGGGCCAGGGGTGTTGGCACACGCCTTTAGTCCCAGCACGCAGGAAGCAGAGGCAGGCCGGTCTCTGTGAGTTCGAGGCCAGCCTGAGCTAAAGAGTTAGTTCCAGGAAAGGCACCAAAATTACACAGAGAAACCCTGTCTCAAAAAACAAAAAACAAAAGACAAAAAAGAGTTTTTAGGGGACAAGAAGAAAAGACCCTGGGTGTGTGCTGACTAGTTCTACGTCAATTTGACACAAGTTAGAGCCATTTGGGAAGAAGGCACCTCAGTTGAAAGACAGACCCCCACCAGATTGGCCTGAGGACATGTCTGTGGGGCATTTTCTCCACTGATAATTGATATGGGTGGGCCCAGCTCACTGGAGGCGGTGCCACCCCTGAGTAGGTGGTCCTGAGTTTATAAGAAAGCAGGCCAGTTAGCAGCACCCCTCCAGGGCCCCCTGCATCAGTTCCTCAGGACTGGACTGTGGTTGGGATGTGTAAGATAAACCCTTTTCTCTTCAACTTGATTTTAGTCATAGTGTTTATTGAAACAATAGAAACCCTAAGACACAGTTGGAGAGATGGTTAACAGTTAAGAATGCTTGCTACTCTTTTTAAGGAGCATAGTTCTGTTCCCAGCATCCACATCAGGCAGCTCACAACTGTGCATAACTCTAGCATAAATCTTTTGGCTTCCAAGGGCACACACACACACACACACACACACATAATAATTTTTTTTAAATAAAAGACTACTAATCTAATAGAAAAATGGGTAGATGCCAGGCAGTGGTGGCACATGCCTTTAATTCTAGCTCTTGGGAGGCAAAGGCAGGCAGATCTTTGTGAGTTTGAGGCCAGCCTGGTCTACAGAGTGAGTTTCAGAACAGCCATGGCTACACAGAGAAACTCTGTCTCAAAGAAAGAAAGAAAGAAAAAGAAAGAAAGAAAGGAAGGAAGGAAGGAAGGAAGGAAGGAAGAAAGAAAGGAAGGAAGGAAGAAAGAAAGAAAGAAAAAGAAAAGAAAAATGGGTGGGCAAAAAAAAATTAGCCATGACATTCCAAGAAAAAGAAATGTAGGGAAGAATTAAATATGTGACTACTCAAGCTGAGAGAAAGATAATGGGCTGGGGTGTGGCTCAGTGGTAGAGCCCCTGCCTAGAATCCCCCAGTGAGGGGCTGGGGTGTGGCTCAGTGGTACAGCCCCTGCCTAGAATCCCCCAGTGAGGGGCTGGGGTGTGGCTCAGTGGTACAGCCCCTGCCTAGAATCCCCCAGTGAGGGGCTGGGGTGTGGCTCAGTGGTAGAGCACCTGCCTAGAATCCCCCAGTGAGGGGCTGGGGTGTGGCTCAGTGGTAGAGCACCTGCCTAGAATCCCCCAGTGAGGGGCTGGGGTGTGACTCAGTGGTAGAGCACCTGCCTAGAATCCCCAGTGAGGGGCTGGGGTGTGGCTCAGTGGTAGAGCACCTGCCTAGAATCCCCCAGTGAGGGGCTGGGGTGTGGCTTAGTGGTAGAGCACCTGCCTAGAATCCCCCAGTGAGGGGCTGGGGTGTGGCTCAGTGGTGGAGCCCCTGCCTCATAGGCACAAGGTCCTAAGCAAACAAACAAACAAAACCCGAAGAGAATGAAAGATGAATTAAAACTGTCTCAGGAAAACCATTTCTTGCCTATCAGATAGGCATAATTCCAAAAAACACATGACAACACAGGCTGTGGCATGGGGAAGGAGACGCTCTCCCATGTTGCTGGTGAAATGCAAAACAGTACAACCGTCCTGGATGAAAAACGATTTGGTAATTCTTATCAGAGTTACAGACGTGTTCACTCCATGACCTGGTGATCCCACTGCTGGGAATCTGCTCCAGAGACATCCCCTGAGCGTGTGAGAAGTGATGTAGGAACAAGCTTATTCATCAAAGCTGCAAGTCATGCCAACAAAAAAAACTGGCAACGGCCCAGTTGTTTTAGAAATGTGCGTGAAACGGTTGAACTAGAGTGTGCTCCAGCTGCTTTGTGGAGTAGTATGCAGCTGTCTGGGATGAGGGGAGGAGGAGGGAGAGGGAGAGGAGGAGGGGGAGGGGAAGGAGGAGACTGAGGGGAAGGAGGAAGAGGGGAAGGAGGAGGAAGAGGGGAAGGAGGAGGGAGAGGGGAAGGAGGAGGGAGAGTGGAGGAGGAGGAAGAGGGGAAAGAGGGGGAGAGGGGAAGGAGGAGGGAGAGTGGAGGAGGAGGGGAAGGAGGAGGGAGAGGGGAAGGAGGAGGAAGAGGGGAAGGGGGGAGAGTGGAGGAAGAGGAAGAGGGGAAGGAGGAGGGAGAGTGGAAGAGGAGGAAGAGGGGAAGGAGGGGGGAGGGGAAGGAGGAGGGGGAGGGGAAGGAGGAGGGAGAGGGGATGGAGGAGGGAGAGTGGAGAAGGAGGAGGAGGGGAAGGAGGAGGGAGAGGGGAAGGAGGAGGAAGAACCTCTGTCGGTATCAATGCCCAATGGATTCCCAGACACAGTGTTTGTAGGAAGAACAAAACAATAGCCCTGTATGCAAACAGATCTTGCTTTATTCATTTGCATAACGAAATCCTGGAAGGAAACACAGGAAACTAATTAACTGTTTCCCTAGGGAGCAGTGGACGGGCAGAAATGGGATTTCAGTAGATGTGTCTGTGTGTTAATAGCGATGTGGAGTCTGACCATGGCAGCATATTACATATTCAGGCTTCTATAGTGATATTAAAATTGGTGGCCCGCCATGCACCATGCACTTCTGGTATTTATGTGGTGGTCTGTTTATCCCTAAATACCATCTTAGACTCATGGGAACTTACTCCTCAATTAGGGCCAGAGGGCAATGGGGAATATGGAACAGGTAAGTCATTAAAAACAAGAAAATACACAGTCTTGGGGCCAGGGCTTGGAGAGCCAATGGGCCTCTGCAGGCTAGGAAGGCTTGTGGTCACAGTCTTGGGTCAACATTAAATCTCTTGGGAGCTCAGGGCCTCAAACATTTTCAAGTTCAATCCTGAGCATCTTACTTAGGGGTGCTGCCTAAAGCGAAGACACTTGGATATGGTCTGGGGGGTGGGGGTGGGGACAGAGGCCATGAAAGGGGGTTCAACCCAAGCTCCCAGAGCTGGTTTCCAAGCCCAAGCATCCTCTACTTAATACCTCGGCCAATGGCTAAGAGGTCTCCCCCACCCCACCCCCCACAATCCCACAACCGAGGCAGCTCTGGCTTTCTGTGAGGATCTGGCGCCTGTCCCTGCAACTCCCTCTCAGCAACAACTCAGATGGAATAGATGGAGTCAAAGGGATGCGTCCAGGGGCTAGAGAAATGTCTCAGCTCTTAGGAACTGTACTGCTCTGGCAAAAACCCAGAGTTCAATTCCCAGCACCCACATCTGGCAGCTCCACACCTGTAACTGCAACTCCCGTGCATGCGTCAGAGGCTTCCGGCCTGTGTGAGCACCTGCACTCATATGCACACACAACATATAGACACACGTACACATGACTAAAAAGAATACAAATAAATCTGCGGACAAAGGGCACCATTCTGTATCCTGCCCCGTTCAAGAAGGCTTCCCGATACCAACAAGATGGCAGACACCTCTTTTTTTTTTTTTTTTTTTTTTTTTTTTGGTTTTTTAGACAAGGGTTCTCTGTGTAGCTTTGTGTCTTTCCTGGATCTCGCTCTGTAGACCAGGCTGGCCTTGAACTCACAAAGATCCGCCTGCCTCTGCTTCCCGAGTGCTGGGATTAAAGGCGTGCGCCACCACTGCCCGGCTGGCAGACACCTCTTAGGCCTTCTATCCTGGGCAGTGACCTGTTCCGCTGACCTCAGGGTAGGACCCTCATCCAGCCACCCTTTCACCCAGCTATAACATGCAGCCGCCATGTGAAAGTGAGAAGTCCCACACCTTCCCCAAGCCTGGCATGCCACAGGAATTCCATAAATATTGACCTACTGTGTGCTAGGTTTGAGAGATGCAGAATTGGCTCCCTGCCCTGGAGAGGTTCACAATCCTGGGTAGCAGAGTCCCAGAGCTGTCTGACAAGTCACCAGAGACAGGTGACCAGTTACCAACATCAAGTCAAATCCACAGGGCACGCCACTGTGCAAACTGTAGAGCGCTGTGCATTCCAGCAATGTCTCCCTGGGGTGGGCAGGCTGGGTAGGAGAGGAAGGCTGTGTGTGATTGCGACTTCCCACCACAGGGCTGGCTTTTACTGCCTGTATTAAATGTGTGTTGGCTCACTCTCCAGCCGCCCGGCGGCTTGCACACACCTGTACACGGAAGGCTGTAATTTTGTAGTCTGAATCACTGGGTGAGATCACACCCAAGTTACCGGCAGTCCGCTCCTTAGGGCGGGCTGGGCAGGCAGACGCCTTTGTCTTCCAATTACAGAGTCTTTTATTGCTCTTTTAGTTGGAAGAGAAACACCCAAAGAGGCTGGGTCTGGGAGCAATGTTGTTCTCAATGAAAAGTCACGCAAAGCCACCGAGATCAGGGAGGCAGGGGAAGCCCTGGGTGTTCACTTGAACTCACCTCTTGGGCTAGCTATGAAGAGGCTGAAGCTGGGACTGCCTGGTGGGTAAACTCAGGCATTCCACAGGCTGGTGTATAAATTTTAGCTTTGGGAACAGCAGCTATGTGACCCGGGGAAAATTACCTTCTCTCTCTGAGAATTCCTCTTTCTTAACTATACACTAGAATGATGCTAAAGTCTGAAGATTGAGGTATGGTAGGAAGTACCTGCTGCTTAATAACCTAGGTCAATGTCAAGCCCCACCATGGACTTGTCTTCCCACTTCTGGTCAGTTCCTCAAATCCTGGCACACCGTTGTGCACACAGTAGGTATACAGGGTAGCAGAAACTCATGGATCCAGGAGCTGACTCTTCATTCAGTCCATAAATATTGACCTACTGTGTGCTAGGTTTGAGAGATGCAGAGATGGGCTTCCTGCCCTGGAGGGGCTCACAGTACTGGGTGGCAGACAGAGACCCAGAGCTGTCACAAGTCACCAGAGATGGGTGACAAGTTACCAACATCAAGTCAAATCCACAGGGCATGTCCTCTCCACAGCATACTTCAGATAGGCCCTTAGGGTACAAGAAATGATGCTCAGAGTGTGGATAGACTACCGGAGTGTGGGAACTGGGGAGGAGGGGACAGTGTCTCCAGAACGGGTGTTCCCAGAAAGGCTGGGGATAAGACAGAAGAGGGGAAGGGAAAGAGGGTACTAAGATGGATGGGCCAGAGCCAGTTCCTTAAGAGGCTTTGCATCAGGCTGTGGGGGTCCAACTTAATACAGAGGCATGAAGTGGGACTGTGGGTGTGGTTCAGTCTAGAATCCCCCAGTGAGGGGCTGGAGTGTGACTCAGCGGTAGAGCACCTGCCTAGAATCCCCCAGTGAGGGGCTGGGGTGTGGCTCAGTGGTACAGCCCCTGCCTAGAATCCCCCAGTGAGGGGCTGGGGTGTGGCTCAGCGGTAGAACATCTGCCTAGTGTACACAAGGTCCTGGGTTTTAGCTCCAGCACTGAAAATAAAATAAAATATTTAATAGGGATTAAAAAGGGGAGGCTACAGCATAGAGACAAAAATAAGTAATTGAAAAGGCTAGAGAGACGGTTCAGTGGCTAAGGACACATACTGCTCTTGTAAAGGACCTGAGTTCAGCCCCCAGCTCCTCCTACATCTGGAAGCCCATAACCACCTACAACTCTAGCTCCAGGGGATCCAATACCTTTGGCCTCCAAGGACAACTGTCCTTATATGCACACACCCTCACACATACAGACATACCCACATACACATTATTAAAATAATAAAAATAGATAAACCCTTTTTAAAAAACCTGAGCGGGACTGGGAGATGTCTCAGCAGTTAAGAGGACTCAGGTTTGGTTCCCAGCACCCACATGGTGGCTCACAACTGCCTGTAACTCCAGTCCCAGGGGATCTGACACCTTCTAGCCTCCTTGGGTACCAGACACATATGTAGCGTACTGACGTACACACAGACTAAACATCCATATATGTAAAATAAAAGTTTAAAAAATGATTTTTAAATTGGTCATTGGACACATAAATAAATGGGGAAACAGAAACACCTCTTCCCATATGTTACAATGTCAATTCATACTTCTAAGAAAGCTAGGCATGGTGGCACACACCCGGAACCCCAGAAATTAGAAGGGCCAAACTCAACTAGCAAGTTCCAGGTCAGCCTGGGCTACTTGAGGCACTGACTCAGAAAAGCCAAAAATGAAGAAGTTAATTAGAATTTTAAAATTATATGAAATATTCATAGAAGGGAAGAAAGAAATAAAAATGGTCCCATTAAACAGACACCCGGGGAAACTGGTTGCAGGTGATACCCAGCAGTGGACGACAACGTTACTGGATGAGTCCGGTGTGGTGGTAAAGACCCAGAGTACCAGCACTCAGGAGGCAGAGGCAGGATCTCTAAAAAGCTCACCTTTCAGGGGATCTTGTGTTTTGTTTTGGTGTGCGTGTGTGTGTGTGTGTGTGTGTGTGTGTGTGTGTGCGCGCGTGTGTGTTTTGCCACAGTACACTTGTGCAGGTCCCAGGACAGCTTTGGGACTTGGCTCTCTCCATCCACCTTTACATGGGTTCCAGGGATCGAACTAAGGCCTCTAGGCTTGTGCAGCAACCACCTTTATCTGATGAGCCATCTCGCTGGC
>CABHPP010138562.1:0-26902 GCA_902168425.1 Peromyscus attwateri | reverse complement strand
GCACAATTCTATCTTTTTTTCTTTTTTTTGATGTTTTCTATGATTTTTTTAAAATTTTATTTTATAATTTAATTTAATTTTACATATCAGCCACGGATTCCCCCTCCCAACCTCCCCTCCTTCCCCCCAGCCCACCCCCCATTCCCATCTCCTCCGTGGCAAAGACTCCCCTGAGGATTGAGTTCAATTTGGTAGATTCAGTCCAGGCAGGTCCAGTCCCCTCCTCCCAGAGCCAAGTGTCCCTGTATAAGCCCCAGGTTCCAAACAGCCAGCTCATGTACTGAGGACAGGTCCCGGTCCCACTGCCTGGATGCCTCCCAAACAGATCAAGCTAATCAACTGTCTCACTTATCCAGAGGGCCTGATCCAGTTGAGGGCTCCTGAGCCATTGGTTCATACTTCATATGTTTCCATTCGTTTGGCTATTTGTCCCTGTGCTTTTTCCAACCTTGGTCTCAACAATTCTCGCTCATACAAACCCTCCTCTTTCTTGCCAATTGGACTCCTGGAGCTCCACCTGGGGCCTGGCTGTGGATCTCTGCATCCGGTTCCCTCAGTCATTGGATGAGGTTTCTAGCACGACAATTAGGGTGTTTGGCCATCCTATCACCAGAGTAGGTCAGTTCGGGCTGTCTCTCGACCATTGCCAGTAGTCTATTGTGGAGGTATCTTTGTGGATTTCTGTGGACCTCTCTAGCACACTGCTTCTTCCTATTCTCATGTGGTCTCCATTTATCATGGTCTCCTATTCCTTGTTCTCCCTCTCTGTTCTTGATCCAGCTGGGATCTCCCACTCCCCTAAGCTCTCTTTCACTCGACCCTTGCCCTTCATTACCCCCACTCACGTCCAGGTTGTTCATGTAGATCTCATCCATTTCTCTGTCATTGGACAATCCCTGTGTCTTTCTTGGGGTCCTGTTTTCTAGGTAGCCTCCCTGGAGTTGTGAGTAGCAGTCTAGTCATCTTTGTTTTACATCTAGTATCCTCCTAAGAGTGAGTACATACCATGTTTGTCTTTCTGAGTCTGGGTTACCTCACTCAGGATGATTTTTTTCTAGATCCATCCATTTGCCTGCAAACCTCATGATATCATTGTTTTTCTCTGCTGAGTAGTATTCCATTGTGTATATGTACCACATTTTATTTATCCATTCTTCAGTTGAAGGGCATCTAGGTTGTTTCCAGTAAGTCCAAGTGGATCAAAGACCTCAGCATAAATCCAGCTACTCTGAACCTGCTAGAAGAGAAAGTAGGAAGTAGTCTTGAACGCATTGGCATAGGAGATCACTTCCTAAATATAACACCAGTAGCACAGACACTGAGAGAAACAATCAATCAATGAGACCTCTTGAAACTGAGAAGCTTTTGTAGAGCAAAGGATACGGTCAACAAGGCAAAGCAACAGCCTACAGAATGGGAAAAGGTCTTCACCAACCCCACATCTGACAGAGGACTGATATCCAGAATATATAAAGAACTCAAGAAATTAGACATCAAAATGCCCAACAGTCCAATTAAGAAATGGGCTATAGAACTAAACAGAGAATTCTCAACAGAGGAAACTCAAATGGCTGAAAGACATTTAAGGAAATGCTCAACATCCCTCCCTAATCATCAGGGAAATGCAAATCAAAACGACTCTGAGATACCACCTTACACCTGTTAGAATGGCTAAGATCAAAAACACTGAAGACAGCTTATGCTGGAGAGGATGTGGAGCTAGGGGAACTCTCCTCCACTGCTGGTGGGAATGCAAGCTTGTACAACCACTTTGGAAATCAATATGGTGCTTTCTTAGAAAATTGGGAATCAATCTCCCCCAAGATCCAGCTATACCACTCTTGGGCATATACCCAAGGAATGCTCAATCATACCACAAGGGCACTTGCTCAGCTATGTTCATATCAGCATTGTTTGTAATAGCCAGAACCTGGAAACAACCTAGATGCACAATTATATCTTTTGATCAGATCTTTAGTCTGGTAATGATGTGTATAGGAAGGGGAGGGAGGGAGTAGGGGGTGAATTTGGCGCTTAAGATTCTTGAGGTTAAATAAAAGGTACTTTATGTATTAGTAGTCACTCTGAAGTCATACCACAACCCAAGTTCCCAGCACAGCTCTGAGCTCCACTCTCCTTATTGCTAACAGGGACAATACTTCAGACTCTGGTTGTCTGATTAGTAACCACAGAGCTGGGATTTTAATCTGGGGGTTTTTGAGGCTAAGGCCATTGTTTTTATTTCCCCTCAAAGAATATTGTCAGCCATACCTTCCGTGGCCTATACTGCCTTTTGGTATCAGTAATTTGTAGGAACTCAAGGATTTGCTCCTTCTTGTTTACTGTTTTAAACTAAGTGCTCAGCAGAATCTTGCTGTAAGGGTGTGACTTCACATTATGAACTCTCAAGATGTGGGGAAGCTGAGCCCTCCACAGATAGTATGTCCCATAGAGAGCAAACCACCCCACATGGCAGAAAGCGAAGCTCTGGGAACCGGCTCCCAAGCCCAGGAGGGCTCAGCACCTAGCCTTCAGCATCTCTGCAAGGAAGCAGGTAGACTGTACACCCCCTGGCATGCTTCCAAAATTCAACAAGACCCTGAGCATCTCTCTTCACCACCTCGCTCTCCCAGCCAGAAGCAACTGGTACCCCACTCTAGCTGTAGATAGTGGCGTTTTCTTCTGGCAAATTTCGCCTTTCCAGAGGAGTGTTTTCACCTAGTCTGCTCTTTCCCAGTAAGATTTCAGCACTCATTTTGAATTTCCACTTTGCTTTCAATCTTTTTTTTTTTTTTTTTTAAACAAGCAAAGCCAGGCTTATTAAGATTGTCATTAGTGTACCTGTCTGCAGAGTAAGTGGTGCTTACAGGGAGGTGTGAATGTGAGTGTTGATGGGCATGTTGGACTTAGACGGGCTGCTTCCCTTCAATTATCTCTCTTCATTTATTTCATTAGCAGTTGCAGGTCCTTGTGTGCTTGCTGACTCATATGCTAGGAATTGTGTAAGAACTGCAGTCTTTACTGCCCGGCTTTGGTCACTTGCGTTTCTGTTAGGAGTCCATCACTGAACAGCTTTGGACTTCCTGCCAGTTCTTTACTGTGAATATCTTTGTTTTACTCACTCTGAAAGGAGCTCCATCTAGATCATAGATAATGATGTTGCTTCCATTCCCAAACGTATTCAGTGAGTATGTGGTGTGTGCTGAGCATACATCTGGGGAATATTAAAAAAAAAAATGTAGATCCTTTTACTCCCTCAAAAGATGTCAGCAATATGCTGCTTCTTGGGGTCCCCACCAGCTTTGCAGAAGTATCGAGTAGGTGATGACGAGGACTGGGGCCTGGGAAGTTGCTCTGCTTCTGAACTACAGGCCCTCCCGTGAATCAAGTCTTTTATTCTGGGCAGGTATGGGCCAGTCTCAGGAGGGGGTTCCTTAACTTACAAATCTGGCTGCCTGCCATTCTGAGAGTTGCTTCCTGTATCTCTACAAATAATGCCTGCAAGAAGTCTCTCCCCTCTCCTGGCAAAGGAGCTGTTTGCATTCTGGAGCAAAGAAGGGACTCGAAGCACAGGGAAGGCGAGCACCACACACATGGGGTTTCTGTCCAAGCCTGTCTCTGGGAAACATGGACGAAAGCAGTAAGCTCTCGTGGAGAAAGATGTTTTGAGCTTCCATTGAGTGTGAGGGTTGTAGACACACATCCATGGCAAACAGTGGAACTTTTGTCTTAGTGTCAGAATAAAAACATTCTCACAGGAAGCCAAATCATCGACAGCTATATTCTGAAGCAGTAAACAGCAATTTTCACCATTAATTGGGTCTCAAAACCCTCCACTCACAGAGATATATCTACACACACAGTTTTACCAATCACCTTAGGAACCTCATGGGTTACACCTTATCCTATATGAAGAAGTAACAGTAGTCTGTGTGATGGCCATGGAGAAAACAGCCTGGTTTACTCCAGCACACATTGTAGATACCACCCCCTCCACGGAACACAATACAAACTCTCCTGCAACCTTGCCTGTGACAGAGACCGAGGTGAGGTGAGTGTGCCTGCTCAGCAAAGTCTCCACGGACTCGTTTTAGTCCAGAGGCTCTGTGCAATGATTCTCAATGTACAGCAACTCCAGGACCTCTATTTAACCATTCCGTGTTCATTACCCTAATGCCCCCTGCTTGTAAAAAAATGATAACACAAACCTGTATACTGAAGAAGCTAGAGCTAGGTACTGCTCAGGAGACAGTGTGTGGTAATACATTATAAAGCCTGCTCAGGAACTAGAAGGCACTTTTATCTAGTTCATTCCTCATTTGACAGGCAAACCTTTCCCATTTTAGAGAATGTTGCCAGAAGAGGGCTTTGCCGTTTCTCTTTGAAGTGAGAATGAAAATACGTTTTGGCTGTGTGTAGATGCAGCATGATGGGACTCAAGCCTTTGTTATGCATTTCTCTAGTCGTCAGACGATACAATGTGGACAATTTTGGGGGGCTACTGTGTCAGTGACGGCATGCCTGTGAGCCTCAGTTCCCTCAGATGTACAATGGTAATGACCCAGTCTCTGTAGTGTTGTTTTAGAGCATGGAGAATCCAAAAAGCAAGTCTTACGCTTAGACTAGTTCATTTAGATTTTTGTTTGTTTGTGTGTGTGTGTGTGGGGGGGGGGTACATACACATGTATAAGAATACTTGTGCTTATGAAGGTCAGAAGTCAAGGTCACTTTCTACCTTACTTATAACAGCATCTTTTATTGAACCTGGATGTCACTGATTGGCTAGGGTGGCTGGCCTGTTAGCTCCAGGGATCCCCCTCTTTCCACCTTCCCATGCTGAAGTTACAGACACACACTGCTCTTGCTCGAGTTCACACTCATCAAGCACTTTACCGACTGAGTCACCTCACCATCTCCATTCAGTAGTTTGAAGCCTTTGGTGGGTCTGAATTCCACCTTCCTCCGCCTCCACCATCACTCACATCCCTTTTGTTCCAGGAGCAGCAAACACAGCTAGGCACTGGGACCAGTGTTTCTAGAGACACAAAACATGTGTGGTTTTTGTTTCAACTTCTTGATTTTCCTGGATCCAAATCTTTAGGGTAAGTGCTTATGTGATGTAGTTTCATCCACTACCTGACTGTCTATACCCCCAAACCAGTATACTGTGTGCTACAGGCACACTTGATGCTACCCTTTTTAGTGTGTGTGTGTGTGTGTGTGTGTGTGTGTGTGTGTGTGTGTGTGTATTCACACATGGATGTGTGTGAGGTGTGTGCATGGACGCTCATGCCTTTGTGTGCATGCAGAAGCTAGAGGAGGAACATGGATGTCCTACTCTTCTTACTCTTCACTTCATTCCTTGTTCAGCGAGAGAGCAGGAGCCAGACCGACAGCCAGCAAGCTCCATCACCCCTCCTGTCTCCACTTACACAACATTGGGCTTATACGCATGCATGGCATATACCTGGTACATTTGTGGTGCACCTGTCTTTTTATATGGATCTGAGCTCAGGCAGAAAGTGCTCTTACCCACTGAGCCATCTGTCCAGACCTGTTTTCTGCAGTTTCCTCCATAGGATTGAGTTGCTTTCTGGTTTAGCTCTTGCTTCTTCTCTTCGTTTAGTTCAAATGTCACTTACTCAGAGAAGTATGTGCAGACTGTCACATGTGATGCAGCCCCTCACCCTCCTACCAAGTTATCACCTTATTGCTTCACCTTTATGGCATTTATAACTGTCTCAAATTATACCTCACCCCCCCACACACACTTTGTGTTACCTTTTCCCTCTAAAATGCAGTTTTCATGAGAGGAAAAGGCATTGGTGGGGAGTCAATAATAACAATGTATGAGCCATAGTGGGTGTCAACAATGTCATGTTGAATGAATAAGCGTTGGTTTCCAAGGGAAATTACTTTAGGGAAACCTAGGATTTTGACCTATAATTTTGAACTGGGAATTTGTTCACAGCAGTAAATGCTTAGGAGAATTAGTCAAAATCCAGGCACACAACTAACTCAATAGTTCAAAGGTTGTCTGTGCTTTAGCCAACTTTATTCCCACGGCTCTACAAGTCAACGTTGCTACTCATTTCATAGGCACAAAAACTGTGCTCTAGAGAGCACCCAGGGGTTAATGAGCTTGAACCAGGCATCACAGGGGTTGAGTCTAAATGCAGGTATTTGAGCCAATGCTCTTTACCACCCAATAGAAAGCATTAAATGAACATAGCCTCAACTGTGGCTCAGCACTCAGCTTCAAGCTTAGAGGTATGAGATCATGGAAACCTCACTTCAAAACTGCTGTCATTATTGTTTTACAGAGAGGGAAGCTGGAATTGGGAAGCTTCAGCAACTTATCTAAAGTCCCATAGCTCCTTAGTGATGAAAGGGGATAGAAGTGTACAGAATGTGAATCCGAAATCCATGTTCTTAGGAGTCTTGCCCATATTACACAAACAATGTGGATTGCTGTTAGAGCTCAGTCATTCTGAGGTTTGGTGGGGATAGGGGAGAGAAGAACTCATCTCCTCATTATAAAGAGTCTCTCTTGGCATATTGGGTTCTATCCTTTGGCTACAGATTCATTTAACTTTGGATTGGACCAATTTAGATGTGTGACTAGGAAAAGCAGAACTGTTTTCCAATATAACCACTTGATTTGATCATGTCTGTTTCTTCAGAAAGGCCATAAGAATGAAATGTGGAAACGACTACTAAAATTTCAATTGTGGTTACTAAACTAGGAAAATGGATTTAACATTTCTGGGTCTATGTGTGGATATAAATAAAACAAAATCTATGAAGTTTAGCCCTGTTGTATTCTCAGAAATTCCATCCCAGTGTGCTTTCTTTCACTGACTACACCCACAGTGACTCAGTCTTGCCTTCACAAAGGTCCTCTGCAGGGACAGCAAGACTTTATCTAATAGTCAGTTCAGTACCCCTGCTTACGTGTTACATATGTGCAAAAAACACAGGAGATGAAGTAAAATCCTGGAACCCACACACTATTACCCTGACTTCAAAAAAAGTTAATGTAAAGAACCATGCCTGAATATGTGGCTATCAAACCACTTTTCTTTGAAAATTTCCCTAAGCCACTGAGACCAGTTGATTCAGCAAGAAGAAAATGAGTCTGACTGATTCTATTGAGCTCCAGCATTTCCACAGAACTCTTATTATGTGTATTTCATTCAAAGCTATGTGATCCTATCTGAACCTGTATTTGATGCTCGCAATTATCCAAATGTGTGGGTAGTGTGGGTATTATTAAGCCATTTTACAGATGAGGAAATTGAGGTTAATAGAGTTCAAAGAGCTTGCCCAAGGTCAAGAAGCTAATAAACAGCAGAACCAGCACCTGAACCTTTGGATTCCAAGTTGCATGCTGTCTTCTGCAGCCCACACTTACCTTTCCCTGGCCAGATGACCTGTCAACGATGAGACTGCACATTTAACTATTTCCACAAGGCTGGCTTCCCAGGGTAGAACCTCTGGGTCCTATGGGGGCCCGAAATATCATTCCCTTTACTCAGCACTGTGTGCCTGTCTCTCATTCCATCGAGTTTCAGTCCCATCTGCTCAAAGTTATGAATACAGTCAATAATGTTTCTGGACCAGGGGCATCATTACGTTGTTTCCAGTATCAATTTTGATTGTTTCCTCTGGAATATCCTGGTGGTTTGTCCTTGCATCCAGGGTGACAGGTGCTGGTGGAGCTGGCACCTCACATGATGGTGATGCTTCCTTCTCTTCTCTGCCTCTGTGAGCTCTGGGATCAGCAGAGATTTTAGTCCAGACTTATCCTGCTTTCATCAGTATTTGCTCTGCAGGCTTTACTTTTATGGTTTCTGGCAGGATTTGATGGAGTTGCAAAACTGATCAAGTGCCTCTGTTTACTCAGGGAAAGGATTTCAGAAGTAAGTGGTTTAGTGATGCCAGGTAAATAAACCAGGAACCAGGCTTGGTTGAAATAAAAATGCATGATTCAGCACAGCATCTACTGGCTAGCCCCAGACACAGAAGGAACCTGGTGTAGCCAGGCCAATGCCAGATGCTTGTGTTCCTGGACAGGGAGGGTCACTGGATGTCCTGTTGAGATTCAGCAGGCCAGTAGAAGGCAGTAATTACTTGATTTTCATCTCAATGATACTTGTGGTACTGACCCTTTTCAACAGATGGAATAATTGAGCTTTCCAAGCAGAAGCCAAACACAACTTGCACCGATGTATAGGAAACAAATGAGCTGACCCAGTCTGTGTTTTCACGGCAGACATACGAATTGAACCTGCCCAATCCGGGAGGTCAGAATGCTGCTCCTCTGCCACATTCTGGCTGTGACCATCCTTCAGATGCTGATCTTCTCAGAAAACTGGGTATTTGCCAAGAACATTAACTTCTACAACGTGAGGCCTCCTCTTGACCGTAAGTAGGGGCTGTGGTCCTCATGTTCGTTTGTGCGAGCACTGTCCCTAATCGTGGCTTAGTAGAAATTCAGTGATTTCTTCATCAGAGAAGATTACCGGCTGTGGAAAGTTTCTGCGTAAATGATGCACTCATTCTTTCAAGTGGCCATTAGCACCATTTGAAAACTCATCAGAGAGTTTGAAATCGGGAAGAGACCTGGGTCTTCATTACTGTGATGCACAATTAATGGTGCATAAAAGTTTTGCCACTAAAAGTAGTCAAATAGTAATCTAGAGGGTGAGATGTGGGGCATGCTTTTCTTTTCCTTTCTCCTCTTCTCTTTTCAAATGCTTTCCTGGTGCTGGTGGAGATACACAGCCAGGGTGAGGGCTGTCTTCATCCTAGACCTACATGAGGTGTTCGCCATTGCTGTTCTCCAGCTCACATTTTCTATACTATTCAGGATACTCTGTCTTCTCTGTCTCTGTCTATCTCATTCATGTGTGTGTGTGTGTGTGTGTGTGTGTGTGTGTGTGTGTGTGTATGTGTGTGTATGTATATATATGTGTGTGTGTGTGTGTGTGTGTGTGTGTGTGTGTATGTATATGTAGGTGTATATAAACTCTAATGCCACTATCATTCTTGCCCATTCCCTCAACCCCTCTTATTTCAGAAGATAAATTGTAATAGAACCATTCCATGAATCTTTCAGAGTAGCTCATGGAGCCATTTCCATTTCTCTATAGTGGAAGATTACAGTACTTACTAGAAGGGAACAAATGAAATGAACATAAGCCAGATGAGTCAATCGAGCTTTCGGGACAGGGACATAGGCATTCCCAAGAGGATGTCTTGTACGTTTTGTTTCATCTAATAAAGTTGCTAATTTTGTGCTATTTTCGGTGTTTGAAAATATTGTCTTTTTATGACCTGACTTCCTTTTTCTTTAAAGCCACCCCATTCCCAAACAGCTTCAAGTGTTTTACTTGTGAAAATGCCGGGGATAATTATAACTGCAATCGATGGGCAGAAGACAAGTGGTGTCCACAGGGTGAGTATATGAGCTTGGAAGACTCTTCTGGATTCTTTTGTGTGCTCACTTTATTTAGGTCCTTTCCTTAACTGGAAGAGATGGCTTGTGTAGTAGATTAGTGTGCCAGCAGCACAATGCCATTCTATAGGGGTCCTGTATTTCCTGTGGAAGACTATCCAGACAACAGAATATCGTGCGAGAACCTGGAAATGGCTGACACAGCCCCAACATGTAGTTGATGCATCATGAGGGAAAATTTCTTAACAGGTATTTATCAAGAAGACAGAAACCACAATGTCGACTAAAGTGTTCAAACAATTCCAGAAATGCTTGATGCTTGATGATACCTTAGAAACGTCCTACTTACTGGCTTAAAGCAAAGAAGGGTTTCTCTGCTTTACTCTAGAGACTCATTGATGCTTGGGGAGCTCATTCACTAGCCTAACAAACATCTGATTATCCTTGGTAATTAACTGACACATCTCTAGTGCCCAATCCAGTGCCTGGGTCCTAATATGCACTCAGTAAATACTTGCTGACAGGTGAATGGATGCCTTTGACTAGGTAGCCATGGGAAACCTTCTCTGAATATATATTACAACAAAGACCTGAATGGCCAAGACAAGGAAACCCAATGGAGATCTGGAGGAATAGTGTGCCTGGAAGGAAAATCTCAAATGTAAAGGCTTCCAGAGTCAACAGTTGGTATGGCCTCTTCAATAACAGACTGGCCACTGTGGCACAGCAGGAGATGGAGAAACATTCTGAGAGGGACCCACGTTCAAAGATGTGCAGATGTTTCTTTTTCTGATAGAGTGTGGAAGTCAGAGCACATGATACTGATTGTGATATACAACATTGCCGTGTGGGGAATGCAGAGCTGGAGACAAGAGTCAAAAATACATCAAGGGGCAACTGCCATCACTTTTGCGTGGAAGGTGGGAACTGGAACTTCCAGAGGTAGAAACAGAGTTGTGAGGAAACAATGTTTTCATACAGAGTTGGAGCTAAAGCAGACAGAATATGCTCATAGGAGTTTGGAACTGAGAGAACTATAGAGACTGGGCTGTTCTGATTTTAGGTTTTCAGATGCAATGACCAAAGAAATATAAAGAGCAAAACACACTTCCAAAATTAGAAATTGCTAGTTTGAGTCTATTACCATGAATCTTTCTATACTATATTATTTATAATAGTAGAATGGCCTGATTTTATCCAGATATAAAAAAGATGTGGGACGTCTCCCCTCCCCCCAAAAAACTCCACTACTGGCTACATTACTGAGAATCACAGCTAAGTTAGGTGTGCATGCTTGTGACTTCTGTTTTAATCAGAGTTTCTATTGTTGTGAAGAGACATCATGACCACAGAAACTTTTTTTTTTCTCTGAAACAGAGTTTCTCTGTGTAATAGTCCTGGCTGTCCTGGAACTTACTCTGTAGACCAAACTGGCCAGGAACTCACAGAGATCCGCCTGCCTCTGCCTCCCAAGTGCTGGGATTAAAGGCGTGTATGTGCCACCACTGCCCGGTGATAATGGCAACTCTTACAAAGGAAAACATTTAATTGGGGTGGCTTACAGTTTTGGAGGTGTCATTCATATCATCATGGCAGCACACAAGCAGACATGGTACTGGAGAAGGGACCGAGAGTTCTACATCTTGATCTGCAGACAGCAGAAAGAGTCTGTCCATACTGAGCAAAGGAGACCTCAAAGCCCACTTCCACAGTGACACACTTGCTGCAACAAGACCACACCTCCTAGTAGTGCCACTCCCTTTTGGGGGGCATTTTCTTTCAAACCACCACATTCCACTCCCTAGCTCCCAAAGGCTTGTAGCCATATCATAATGCAAAAATACATTCAGTCCAACTCCAAAAATCCTCATAGTCTATAGCAGTCTCACATTTATTTAAAATTATTTAAAATTATTAGTCTAAAGTTCAAAGTCTCTTCTGAGATTTATGTAATCTCTTAACTGTAATTCCCTGTAAAATCAAAATAAAAAAGCATATTACATACTTCTAACATATAATGGCACAGGATATACATTACCATTCCAAAACATAGGGAAGGGAGTATAGTGAGGAAACACTAGACCAAAGCAAGCCTGAAAACCAGCTGGACAAACTCCAAACTCTCCATCTCCATGTCTGATGTCAAAACACTCTTCAGATCTCCAACTCCTTTTAGCTTTGTTGACTGCAACATACTTTTTTCACTTGGACTGGTTCCACTTCCTGTCGGCAGCTTTCCTTAGCATGTATCCCATGGCTCTGGCATCTCCAACATGTTAGGATCTCCAAGGAAATCCAGGCTTCACCTTCACAGCTTCATTCAATGGCCTCTCTAGGCCTCCATTGTAGGGATACCCCTGATACATACCTGGCCTCAGCATCTTTCCTTAGTCATGGAAGAAGGTTCCATAACACCTTTCTTCTGTCTTTGACTCTAAGGCCAGAACCATGTAGCTGAATTTGCCAAGTTCTGCTGCTTGTTGGGGCTGCAATATGATCCCCTTGTTCAATTATACCTTCACCAGCTTTCTGTTTTCAATGGTTTCCTTCAATGCTAAACTTGGCTGTTCTGAAATTGAATCCATAGACCAAGTTGGCCTTAAACTCAGAGATCTGCTTACCTCTGGAGTGCTGGGATTAAAGATGTGCTAGTTCTAAGCTTTTCTTTAATTCTTTTTCACAAGTTGGAGGGATCATATAGGGTGAGATCTTGCCCTGAGGTCACTACTCCCTTTATTCCATTTTTTAATCAGTTTATCTCCTTGAACACAGGACTTAGTTCCATTCTACTTCCTAGTGTCCTCTTTCTCCCTAAATTGTACATTTTGTATTTTCCTTGCTCAGCTTGCTCTTTTCATTATTAGTCTTCATTAGAGTTAACATTAATAAGCACACAATAGAGTCTATACTAGGCTGCTTTGAGATTTCGTTAGCCAATGACATTAATCCAAAACTTTTCACTTTAGCCTCAGGCAGACTTTTCAGACAAGGGCAAAAAGCAGTCACAGTCTTCACTAAAATACCACAAGAACAATCTCTAGGCAACATATTAAAATTCTTCTCCCCTGAAACCTCTTGAACTAGATCCCCACAGTTCATCAAATCACACTTATCACCACTGTCTTCCATGCTCCTACTAGTATGGCCCATTAAGCAGAACTTAAAGTGTTCATCTGCTTTTCTAATCCATGGTCTCAAGGTCCATATTCCTTCAAACAATAGCATGGCCAGGCCTATCACAGCAACACCCACTCCTGATACCAACTTCTGTCTTAGCTAGGGTTTCTATTGCTGTAAAGAGACACCATGACCATGGCAACTCTTTCAAATCACCATAGCATCCATATGGTCAATGTTTGTCATTACCTCTTTTCTAGAAGAATCAATTACTAGAATCTTTTTTCTTGAGGTTCTTTTATATTTCTATAAAGTGACTACTCTTAAATTGTCATATGCTTGTACATGTGTGATTGTGTGCATTTTTTCATGTTTCCACAAAATTTTTTCTTAGTTGTTTTAAAGGATTTTTTCTATTTAGAATGTTTTACATGCATAAAATTTATTTTAATCAAAGCACTCTCTTTTCACTCCCCTCCAGTTTCTCCCTTATTCCTTTCCCCTACACACACACACACACACATACACACACACACACACACACACACGCACACCACTATTCCTCCTCAATTTTGTGAGGTTTTTTTAAACTCGATGAGTCCACTTAATGGGAATAGGGAACAGACAATCTATTGGATCATGAGTATCCTCTCAGGGGTCACGTCCTAAAGAAAACTGACTTGACCTACTGAGCAGTCATCAATTGCCAATAGCGCCTCAGCTTGGAGTAGGATTTCATGAGCCCCTTCCCTGCCGGTGCTGGGATCGTGTTTGACTTGATATTGTGTGGGTCTTCTGCATGTAGTCACAGCCTCTGTAAGTTGATGTGTGCAATGGTCCTGTCATTCATGTCTGGTAAGTACTGTTTCACTGCAGACCCACTCACCTTGGCTCTTAAAATCTTTGTTACCTTTCTTTCCTTGATGATCCCTGAGCCTTGAGAGTAGGAGCTCTGATACAGCTGTCCCATTTAGCGCTAAGCATTCTACATTCTTATCCTCTGCACATTGACCAGATGTGGGTCTCTGTATTAATCACTCTGTCCTGCAGAAAAAAGATTCTTTGATGAGGGTTGAGAGATGTACTAACCTATGGGTATAAAGATAAGAAGGGCAAATTATTGCTATGTCCATTTAGCAGAACAATAGCAGAAGGTTCTCTCTTAGGACTTAGGACTTAGCTAGTCATGGGGTTTGGGCCCAGTTCACAGTACCAGGCACTAGTTCCATCTTGTAGAATGGACTTCCAGTCCACTCAGGAAGAGATTGGTTATAACTGTTTTAGTTTTAAGGTTGGTTGATAACTATCTCTCCTAATTTATTTCAGATGATCAATATCATTCTTTAACAATTTGCTTTCAATTTCTCCTTAATACCAAATGGAAGGGTTAGAATAGCTTTAATGTTTACTTGCTTATTGGCCTTCCCTTTATGGATCAAACTATTCTTTGAATGGTCCCTTCAAAGTCTGTGATTACTATGTGCACAATGTTCCAATTTGTTGTTTATCAACCAAAACCTTTTATCTGCTTTGGGTTTTAGAATATTACCTCTTTTGTTTATTTAAATACCTTTTAAAGATTAATTTATTTTATGTGTGTGAGTATTTTGCTTGTGTGTATGTCTGTGCTCCACATGCAGCCTGGTATCCAAGGAGACCAGAAGAAGGCATTGGAGCCCCTGCAGCTGGTTAGTTTCCACATGGGTACTGGGAACTGACCCAGCTCCTCCCAAAGAGCAACAAGGACTGAGCCATCTTTCCAGCCCTAATAACATCTCTTTTGAACTACAGATAAACAAAACAGGCAACCTTAGTCTCCCATCCCCTATCAGTGTCAGCAACAACAATGGCAGCCCACCTGAGAAGCCAACTCTTACAGGAACCAGAGTGGAATGACCTCACATTCCAGCACAGCATGAGAGTTCATTTCTGACCATCTGCTGTTCGAGTCTCAAAGACATTAACCATCTGGAGTTATAACTGAGGTGTCATTTCTGACTTTTCCCTTTGCTGTTATTTAGGGAAGTATAGTCAACCATTCATCCACGACCAGCGGGCCTGGAGCTACTGTTCTTTGTCATCTCAGATTCCCTTTATCTCCATAAAGCTCCACTTGTGGTCTGTCTCTGGAACAGAACACGACAACATGGGTGATTCTTGTTTTATTGGCACCAGCTTTTGTGCTGACTTGTTAGAGGATGCTTTCGTGTGTGTGTGTGTGTGTGTGTGTGTGTGTGTGTGTGTGTGTGTGTGATGCGTGCAATGCTCTGGATAAACACAAGCAGCCACTGGTTTCCAAGTCTTCTGAGTTTGGACTATACATTTAAATGCCTTCTCCAAAACATCTAATGGCTCCCTTTCTTTCAGACTCCAAAAGTCAGCTACTTTTGTCTAGTTTAGTGCTGAGTATCCTGGGTAGCAGCCAAGTGTACTGATTAAGAGCACAAATCCTTGAAACCTGCCTTGAAACCTGCCTTGAAACCTACCTTACCCCTGTGTAACCCTCCTACCTGTATGGCAGTGGGCAAGATGGTGGTGCCTGCCTTTAACTCCACACTCAGGAGTTAATGAGATATTGTCTAAAACAACAACGAAAAAGAATGTTAATATGGTCTATGGCTTTCCAAAGGCTCACGGTAAGGATTGAATGAATGAACACAAGTTAGAAGGTAACTGACTGCCGATCTACAATATGAATATATTTGCCATTGTAAATGTTATTAAAGTTATCAAAATGCCACTCTATGTATTAGCATTTCATTAAAAACTACAATGATAGCTGGACGGTGGTGGCTCACGCCTTTAATCCCAGCATTCGGAGGCAGAGGCAGAGCAGATCTCTGTGAGTTCAAGCCCAGCCTGGGCTACAGAGTGAGTTCCAGGACAGGCTCCAAAGCTACACAGAGAAACCCTGTTTCAAAAACAAAAAACAAAAACAAAACAAAACAAAACAAAACAAAAAAACCCTGCAATGATCTCAAAAGTGCTAACAGGACTTAGTTGCAACAGTTCTGAGAAGTCTGTCTCTCAACCCTGGTCCATTTCCCCCCAGTCAGTAGCTACTGGGATTCATGGTGACTAAATTAACAATGATTTCCATGGTCTTGGTAGCAAAAGAGGAAACACAGAACCAGAACAGAATATCCTATGATGTCCCATGAACCACTTTCTTAGAAGAATGCTGTCATAAAGTGGGTGTTTAAAGCAGTGAGGATAACAATATAGAAATGAGCTAACTATACAGAGCAGGCAAGAGCGGGGAACAGGAAGTGAAGGGGAGAGGAAAAGTGGAATACATTGATGAGGAAGAGTCAAACATGTTAGAAAGCGTAGAATATGAATAAGCAAGATGAGGAAGGAGGTGACCTGATGTTTAGCTGGAGACCCGTTTGCCACTTAGCCTGTAAGAAACAAATGTTGAGTGAGGCTCCAAGTCTTCAGAGGTGTTGTTTTCATGCTCACAGTTTCTGTCTTAATTTAGAGTTCTAGAACGCATGCTTCAAAGGAAGAAGGGCCAGACTAGGATCATAAATCCTTGATATTTGGTGAGCAGACCCGAGGATGGATGAAAACTCTGTACATTTTTTTCTCAGCTTCAGCTAATACCAAAGGAACTGGATACCCATTTATATTCATTTTCAAAACACATGTGTCCTTTAGAAGCTGATGTCTTTGCAGAAATGCCACCTACAAGCTCTAGCGTTCACTGCTATTAAATTTCTCACCTGGAAGCCTAAAGATTATCCCGAATTTCAGTCATTTCTGGCATGATGGTCTAGAGGTCTCTTTTGCAATATGGAAAATAAAATTGCTTTTTTGTTGTTAAATTTTCCTAGACACACAGTATTGTTTGACAGTTCACCACTTCACCAGCCGCGGAAGAAGTACATCCATCACTAAAAAGTGTGCCTCTAAAAACGAATGTCATTTTGTTGGCTGCCGTCACAGCCGGGACTCGGAACACACGGTAAAGAGTATGTGTGTGTGGAGTTACTTCCCCAGGTTTCAGGGTGATGGTGGTAAGTTATGCGCCGTGGGAGAACCAAGAAGGAGAAGCACTGTGTTGGATTTCTTTGTACTCTGACAAACGGATGCGTCACAGTGCCACTGAGGAGAGCAGACATTTGAAGATAGTCTGTCCTCCAAAGGAAATGTTCCTAAGAATGAATGAGAATTTCCAGGCTCCAGAGCTAGACTCTGGGCTTCAGAATGTTTATGAATAGTGCAAAGCCTGCTCTAGAAGCTCAAGAACAACCTACCCTCCAGAGAGTAAGGCACACTGGAGTCTAGATGACACATTCTGGTCCTGGTCAAAAATCACTGCACCCCTTCCCAGGGTAACTAGATGGTAGAAAGGAGAAAACAGGAGTGACTTTTGCCACTGAAACTTTGTCTCACTCTCCATCTCTGCTCAGAGGAGAAAGTCTAAGAGAATAAGATAAATAAGATAAATTCTAGATGCATATTGGATCAATTGATCCTTTAATATCTCATTCCATCATCTCCAACAACAATGTACTCTTACATGCAGAGATCCTAAAACTTTGGAGGAAAAAATGACTTACACATACATGTTTCACGAGATTTTAGAATGTGATCTAGCATGTAAGTCAGTGACCTTGACATATCAGTGGCTGTTGGCTCTGATCACACAAGGGGCATGTGAACAGCAAGGGCAAGGTGTCCTGGTCAGACTGGAAGGGGGCATCCTAGACTGATTGAAATGGAACTTCACATAGAAGTCCAGGGCATCAAGAAAGTACCCCAGGCTGGGCACCGTGGCTCACACCTGCAATCCCAGTGTTCTGGAGGCAGAGTCAGGAGGACTGTGAGTGTGAAGCTAGCCTGGGCTACATAGCAAGATTTGAAAAGCAGAATCAAAACTTTCCCCTGGGTGGATCTGATGGATAGCTGGCTAGACGTTGCTGCCTTTCTGCTTCCTCATTGGCCTGGAAGCCTGTATGAGTGGCTAGTTCATGAGGCCATGGTTTCAGCCCAGCATGCATTGCTATTGTGATCAGAGGTTGCTTCCCTTGAAAGCACTCTTAAGGACTTTTTTTTAAAACTGTCACTGCAGTAATAATGGGACTTGGGTGAAGTCACGGACAATAGCAAGCCACCATTATTAGCTAACAAGCAATACTGAGATAGGAAACCAATGACAAGTCCAGAAAATTCCTAACTTTTACTTTGGTTTCACAGTTTTCTAATAAACCTGTCAAGATCTGGCAACTCAGGTAGTCTAATTTAGCTTCCCTTCTTCACCTCACTTATGCTTGGGTTTGACACAGAAACCTCAAGAGTGAGGATGAAGCCCCTCAGGATGGTCTTTGCTCAGCTCATCACATGGGGAAGGTACCCACAGGCCTAGGCAATGGACAGGCTGGACTAACAACTCAGGCATCTGTCTCTCTGTCTTTTTCTGTTCCTTCCTCCTTCCTGCTGGTCACTCTCATCCCTTTCCTTCCTTGTACAGGAGTGCAGGTCTTGCTGCGAAGGAATGATCTGCAATGTAGAGTTGCCTACCAACCACACAAATGCAGTCTTCGCTGTGATGCACGCACAGAGGACATCTGGCAGCAGTGTCCCCACACCCTACCTCCCAGTGCTGGCTTGGCTCATCATGCTTCCCTTGCTATGATGTTACTGCTCCTAGGACTGGCTGAGACCAGCACTATAAAGCATGAGGCAGAGACAGTGGACCGGTGAACTTTGGAGCGAAGGCCCATCTTGTACTTGATAAAGAGGATACATTGGACCCCAAAGTAGAAGGCAGAGGTTTGCTTTGCTGAACTGCTCCTGCATGAGGTCACAGCACTGAGCATGAGGACTTGGTAGGAGCCAAGAGGACTACATAACTTCCAGTGTCCTGGTCTAGGGGCGCTGCATTCTGTTACTTCTATCAGAAGATCCGCCAGTATTGTTGATGGTAACAGTAGCTTGATACACCCCAGCCTGACCAGACTTTCATCTGGAAGGACTTTTTGACCTCATGGACTCCCTCAGAGGCTGCTGGATCAGACTCTCTGGCTTCTGTGATTAGTTCAGAGCATCTCTGTGAAATTTAATCCTTCTAACCACAGCAGTTTCTCTACTGTGTTAACTTTCCATTATTGGAACAAGAACCTAAGATGATCCATTTATAAAGATGAATGGTTTGTTTGGGCTCACAGGTTTGGAGACTGCAGTACATACTGTTTGGGGGCTTGTGTTAGAGTGAATAGGTACTCCCCCATAATAGAGACTTGAGAAGGAGAAAGTATGGGCTAGAGAGATGGCTTAGCAGTGAAGGGCACTAAGTGATCCCCTAAAGGACACAGGTTTGATTCCCAGCACTCACATGGCAGTTCATAACTGATAACTTCAGTCCCAGGGGATCCAATGCCCTCTTCTGGCCTCTATGAGTGCTGCATACATGTGGTACACAGACATATATGTAGGCAAAACACCCATATACACAAAAATAAATAAAATGTTCTTTTTAAAAGGGGGACGGAAGGAAAGGGAGGAAGAAATGGGGGTGGAGAGAAAGCGTGCACGTAGGTTTTTACTGTACCCTTCAAAGTTATGTTCCCAATGTCCTAAATCCTCCCTCTAGTCTCCACTCCCTAGAGGCTCAACCACCCTCCTTAACGGCCCCAACAGGCTGAGGACCAAAACTTCAGCCTTGTGACAGTCAAGATCCAAACAATGTACCCACTTACCACCTTGTCAACGGGAAGGGCAGCTGTGGGAGGGGAATTTCCAGTTGAAATTTATAAATCTGTTTGCCAATTATGAGGTGGTTGGGGGTGAGGTGGAAAACGTTGAGTTATATAGAGTGATGCATGTTCTGTGTCTCTTGACAATGTGAAAGCCTCTGATGAAGCACATTTACCGACTGATGTCACTAAAGTTGTGTTTCCAGGCACCATGGCTGATATATGCTGTCTGAAAGAATAAAATTTTATGCCAAAATGGCTTAGTTTTTGCTTGTTTGTTTTTCCTTGGAGGGGGGGGTGGTGAGGGAAGAGACTCCTTGGGGAGGCTAAATACAAAAAGTGCATTGAGAAGGTCAGGGACCCTCCCTGACCAAGAGGGATGGATGTCCACCCTCAGTGGCAGCCTACCAAGGAAATCACAAGAGTTCTTTCCCCCAGCCCAGTCGCCTGCTCCTCTCTGAATGTCAAGTCCAGCAGAAGAACTCTAGTATGAAATGAAATGATTGGTCTCGTTTTCCCCTTTCCCTTCTCTAGCACAGTTTCAGCATGTCAAGTGAACATCTCTTTGCTGTTTCTAGGATCCTGATTTCTTACCCTCCCACTTCTGTTCTTATATGTGTTAAAAATGAGCTTCTCCCCTCTAACTAAACATGGGCCGTTAGAATGAGCTGCTTTGTTAGAACTTAGTAGTAACACTGTCCTTGCTTGGGCTCATCTGTGACTCAGGGTCGCATGGCTTATAGGTCCAATCCATTCCACCACCTAGATTTTGTTAATAAAGTTTTATTGGAACACAGTTTTGTTTCTGCATGCCCGTGTCTGCCTTCAATCCAGGACGGCTGGGTGCAGAAGAGAGAGTGCAGTCTTTGGCAAGACTCCTGTACAGGAAAAGCTTTCTGATCCCTACCCTATAGGAAGACTGATCCAAGAGAAAGCTGTGTTTCTGCAGGGTCCATGGTGTGAATGGTGGACTCTGAGTCTGGGAAGTGGTTTGCCAGATACATCTTTGACTTCTGCATTGGTGAGTCTGTCCTCTCTGTTTTGATTTGTTGTTCCATTGGTCCATTCTGATGCTGGTTATGGACTCATGGCAGACACGGGCTGTGCTGGTCTCTTCTCCCTGATGCTTTGGGAGTGTCTCATCTTAAGTAAGATTTTTCAGTTCCCCATAGAACAAGGAGTGGGAAAGTACATTATCTCCTATATGTCTGTAACATGAATTCCTAAATGATCTTAATAAAATAAAAAAAACCCAGAGCCAGATATTGGGGTAAATGCTAAAAGATCAGAGAGACAAAGGAACAATACACTGCCACATCTCACCTCGCCAACTCCATGAATCCTCTGACTGAAATCCTCTGAGTCCTCACCTGAAAGCCTCCAGCCGAAAAAGCCTCTAACTGAAAGGGATGCTTCTGTAGAAAAGCCTTTAGTTCCTGTCTCCTCACACCTTATATACCTTTCTCTGCCCAGCCATCACTTCCTGGGATTAAAGGTGTGTGCCACCACTGCCTGGCCTCTCTGTTTAATCTAGTGGCTTGTTCTGTTCTCTGCTCTTCAGGCAAATTTTATTAGGGTACACAATATATCACCATGTCTGTCCCAACCTCGGACTCACCTGGAAGCATCAGTTTTGAAGCCTGATATAGATTTACCCTCTTTTCACTCAGCACCTTGAACTATTTGTGATTTCATAGCTTCTACTTCTACATGGCTTCCTTTGGGACATTTAAATAGCATCTTCAGTGTCTCTTTGTTCCCTAATTTCTCCCTTTGCCCAGCATTTTTTTTGACTATGCAATTGACATATTGTCTATTAAAAGTATAATCATTAGTAGACTGTAATTTTTTTCTGATTTTGTTTTTGGTGTCTAGATTAATGAAAATCTGTGTGTGTGTGTGTGTGTGTGTGTGTGTGTGTGTGCTCACATGCATGCACACTCGACAGCATGTGTGTGTGTGGCAGTCAGAGGGCAACAGGAGTTGGTTCTTTCTTTCACTTTTGTTCCTTTGAACTCACATCATCAGGTTTAACCAGTGAGCCACCCCACCAGCCCAGCCTTCTATGCCTATGACGCTGACTCTGTGGTCTCTTCCGAATTCAAAAAGTAAATAGGGTCATTGGAGTCTATCGCATGGATTTTTTTTCCATTTCACAAAGCTATGGAATGACCAGGTATCCAAGACTTCAGATTGATTTGTCTTTAGTGATTAAGGAAATTAGGTAATATTTTAGTTTCAAAATGTTTGGTGACAACTGGAGTAATGAGCCAGGAAGAAAGGGGAATGTGTAGATTTGCTGTTACAAAGGAATCATGGGGTATGCTATTAATATGAGGGGTGTTTAAAGAAAGACGCTGACAAATTCTGTGTTAAACAGCTCTGCGTTGTAGCACCAATTGTTAGAAGGTCTTATTAATAAAATCAAACCTGAAGCCAGGTATTGGGGTGAATGCTGGAAGATCAGAGAAGCAGAACAAGCCACAGCTACCTCACCTCGCCAATTCCTCAGGTGATCCTGTTTCCTCAGACTGGAAGCTTCTGAGTCCTCATCCAGAATGAATCTCAGATGAACTGCTTCTTGAAAGCCTGAAGCTTAACCAGCCAAAAGCTTCTGGTTTCTGGTCTTCACACCTTATATATCTTTCTGCTTTCTGACATCACTTCCTGGGATTAAAGGCGTGAGTCACCATGCCTGGCTATTTCCAGTGTGGCCTTGAACTCACAGAGATCCATGCCTCCAGAAGGCTAAGATTAAAGGTGTGAGTGCCACCATTTTCTAGGCTCTGTATCTAGTGGCTGTTCTGTTCTCTGACCCCAGATGAGTTTATTAGGGTGCACAATATTTTGGGGAACACAATATCACCACACTGCGTTCCAGAATAAACTTTGAATTCCAACCCATCAGTAAGATTTTTAAAGGAAAAAAAGGGGGCAGTGTTTGGCAATCATCCTCCCTTCCCAACATTGTCTAAACTCTTTAAATTCAAATCTGAGTGAGGTTAGCAGTCAGAAATTCCAGCACTGTGTTCCATGAAGTCTGCATTCCATCATTCAGGCCCTGGGTAAAACATACACAGTTCGTAAGAAAGGGGAGGAGAGGAAGCCCCCACAGCACAGAGCAGAACCTGAGCACTGTGGATTAACAGGGCCTTGGGAGGTAAGCTGTGTCATGGAACTGGAAAGATGTATTTCACATGTACGAAATGAGTTCATGCTTAAGCCAAATGTTTGTTACTTGCAGATTATTAGCAAACAGAAGCATAGTACTGCCTTTGGATCCTGGACATTTCCTTTCTTGTTCTTTGTTGTTGACTGTCTGGCTATCGGGGTACAAATCATGCCAGAAGAGGAGGAACCGTAGATGTATGGGCATAAAAGAAGCTAGAAAACAAATGGCTGCCGTAGTTTGAGTGTGTCTGGGTTCGGTCCTATGATCGTCCATCTGACACAGTTCAGCATCTCTATCACACTTCCCAGTCACTCTTCATCTCTGTAACTCTCTTCTCTGCCCTCTTCTTCATCGTCTGGCTTGTGGTCCAGGAGATGCTTGCTAAGGCTGGAAGCTGAGCTGACTTCAGGAAGACACAAAGGATGAGATAAGCATGGTTTGAGCAGAGAGAAACAGGACGTCTGCATAGGCTGTGGAATTCCAGCACAAAAAGCATCATAGACCACTTAAACCTCCACAAGGGATCTTCGTAGTTCATGACAATCAGTGCCAGCTAAGAGGTTTGGAAGAACCTGGCAGACACCAGCAAGGCGGGGCTGCTGTGTTGAGACTGGTCCAGAGAGGCCTGGGAGGAGGCAGTATGGGGCCCCTTCTGGAAAGTAGATGATGATAGCTCTAGCCATCAGCTGTGGGCCCTGGTAGTCACGGGGGTGGTGAGAAGCAGTATGAAGCAAATGGGAAGGCAAACCTGAGTCCAGAGGCCGAATGCAGATTAAAAAACAGATCCACTGTAAATGCTTTTCAAGGAAGCCGGGCAAAATGTAGCAAGCACTTCCGGGAGACGGATTCCAATAAGGTTTCAGAAGGTTCCCAGACAGGAGTGCAGTCTTTGTATTTAAGTGGCTGTATCCATTGGATGACTTCAGTGACAAGTTAAAAGAACCTCAATCAAATTAGCCCAAATGAATTTCTTGCTTCAGATATCAGGAAGTCCAGAAGAAATGGAAGTTTTAAGATGGGCTTGATCCAGTGGGGCCAACTCCTTTTTTCTCTCATGTCCTGCTTGGCTTTTGGTAAGTAGATGCCCCAGATATGACATCCTGTCCACTCAGTGTCCTGCAACCTGCTGGAAGCACTTCAAGAAGAGGGAAACTCTACACTCAGGTCCCAGTAAAACACAAGCAAGCAGGAAATAGTCACCATCAGGTTACTGCAGCCAAGGGGCGGTCAGTGACCCCTCAGGAGCATGCGGTGCATGGCGGAAGGAAGACACCTAATGCAATCAGAAAACCAGAAAGGAAGCATGAAGAAATAGATCTGGGTGGGCAGCCAGGAACATCTGCTGCTGTCCCCCACAGTGAGAGGTTGTGTGGAGAGGCAGGAGTCAGGACGACTAAGGTGATGCTATGAAGCTAGAGATGGAGAGCAGAGTCTACGGAAGGAAGCCGTACAGATTTGCCTAAGCACACAGAGGAAAGCAGAGTGGACAGAGCCACTTGCTGCAGAGTGCAATTCCCTTGGAGCACTCCTTGATCAATGCGCATTGTAAATCTGCAAGGGGGTAGAGGGTGTATACAACACTTCCCAAATAACTCTATCAGAGGACTTTTCCTCCGCCAGTAGTCTGGAGTGCAGGATCACACATGTCCCGCAAAAGCACAGGCGTGCATAAGACACTCCTCAATGTACAGCACATCCCGAGTTCTTACTGAATGCACGCTAAGTCAATGAATCAGAAGCATACTCCAAGACAGTGGGCTCCATCCATCATCCTGAGGTGAAGGGTGACAGAAAATGTGGGAGCCACCCTTTAAAAGCAAAGGCTTCCTTTAAGTTCTTTTTCTTCCTATTTTTGTTGACTAGTTGGCCTTAATTTTCAAACAGTGAGCAGGACCCCCAATGGCTCCCTGTGATCCACAGGAAGGCATGTCTTCTAGATTGCTTTCTTCTTTCCTCTCCTGTATGTCCTTTGACTTCTCAGAAGTTCCCATCTGTCCTCTCTACATGTTTCTAAATCTAGTATGAAGTCAATACGCAGTCAGAGTGAGTCCTGAATGTTATGTATGCTTCCTTAATTTAACTAATGAATTCAGACCAGGATTCCTTAATGGGCATGCATCTTTGTCAGCTGTCTGGACATGCCCTCAAGGATGTCCTTTTTCATCTTAGCCAGAAGAAGAAAATGAAGCTATAACTAAGTGAAGAAGCACACCATAGGAACAACACAGTATTTTTCCCAATTTAGGTAAAGCTACATTCGTTCAGTGGGTCTTTTTTCACAACCATAAGTCCAAATGTCCACCATGGCTTTGAAAAGCTGTTTTCTAAGCTGTTTTGGAGCCTGTACTTTTTATACGGACCTGGGTTTTAAAGTCTGAGGCATTTGAAGAAAGGCAAGAAAGATTTTGGTCATATCTGCAACAATGTTTCACCTTCACCCGGGGCAGCCTGCAGTGTTTGAGTGACGCAATAGATGGGTGGGATCATTCTACACCACCCCTGTGTATTCTTTTTAATGCGAAGCTTCGAAGTGAAAAGCGAGTTTAAGTGGAAATACAATTCAAGCTTAAATAAGATCACGAAGTAAAGGAACATGTTTTAAACTGTAGAATTCATGGTTAGGAGGTAGGGGAAAAGTCAAATAGTTTGAGACCAAACTTCCTTGCCTGACTATTGGGGAGGGAAAACACAATTCTGCTATCTGCTTTCTGAGCGAGGAGGCAAGGGACAAGGCCAAGCCTTTCGCGTTTCATTATCTCCGGCTCTGGAAATGCAATTACCTATGGTAGTTTGATGTCGCTTGTCAGCTCTGGATAAGCGTTTGCGCTAACAACGCAAGGACAGCACGGGAATGCAGGATGCGGTTCCCAGGACGCACATGCAGAATCCTAATGAGCATTTATTTCTCCAGCTCGGAAAAGCCTGCAATGCCTTGAGGGGGAAGTGTCATAAGAGACTGGCGTAGCTGCATAGGGAAACAGCACAGGCGGAGGGCATCCTGATGCCTGCTCTTGAAATCTTTGAATATAAGGGTCAAAGTCGACAAAACGAGGATCTTGAGTTGTTGCAGCATTGGTCCAAGAATTGATAAGCAGTCACTGTTTGAACGACTCTGTCATCCCTTCCTCGACACCGGGCCCAGAGTGGGCACCCATTGGTGAGAGTGGCGTTTATTGCTTGCAGTTCTCTTGAATGGAAAGTACGGGGATGCTGCTGTGTTGCTCAGTCAATGGGAATAACTTATAAGATGGCCCTGGAAGTGGCTTCATGTGCCATCCCACTCGAGCACCAAGTTCTTCTTCCCCACTCTCCACTTTGTCCCCACACAGCTACAATCCTGTCTTTTGATGATAAATCTCTAAGGTTGAGTGATTGTCTTCTGATGTATTCATGCTTTGTTGGGAGCGGCTAGAAACTGGCTGTGATAGTGTTACTTGTTAAGTAGACAATTAACACTCTTTTTAAGTCTAGTATGGAATCAGTACTGAGTCAGAGAGTGTCTTCTGGATGTTTTGTACATATCCTTAATCTAATAAATTCAGACCAGGATTCATTAATGAACTGAGAAAGGATCTTCGTCAGGTGTCTGAACATACCTTCAGGGATGTCCTTTTATCTTAGCCAAGAGAAGAAAATGAAGCTAGAGTCACCTAGGAGATGGGCCTCTGGGCATACCTGTGAAGGATTATTTTGATTATTTTAGTTGATGTGGGAAGACTCGCCCACGGTGGGCACCATCATTCCCTGACAAAAAGAGAGAGGGAACTAATGAGCAGCGGCATGCATTCACTCTTCTCTGCTCCCTGTTTGTGGCTGTCATGTGACCAGCTGCTGCGCATGTGCACTCCTGCTGCCTTGAAGCTCACCATGATGGACTGGACTTTGAACTGTGAACTCAAATAAACCCTTTTTCCCTTAAGTTGCTTTTGTCTGAGCATTTTATCACAGCAACAGGAAAAAAATAAAGACTCCAGACTCCAGACTCTAATAAAAGCACCAAAATGCGTAGGCGGAAGGGAGGAAGAATAGAGGGGCCAACAGGCCTCAGATCTTACAGTCTTGAAGAACTGAGCACAGCCTGGGCAAGCACAGGATATGATTATAAATGAAAAGCAGAGAATCTTCAATGCTCCGCCCCTCCCACCTCCCACCTCCCCCACCTCTGCCCTCTGTAATAGGACTAACATCAGGTGAACCGTGGCTCTGCCGTAAATGCCCATTGAGTTGAATCCACGAAACACTTTCCACAAAGGGCTTAGCCTCACCGCCACATGCTTTCCTACTTAAGTTTATTATTTATTCCTCATCTGTTTCTGTGGCATTGCAGGAGGACCAATCAGTAACGTTTCTTAATTACTTGATAGAAAGTACAGTAAACAAATAGGACCTTGTATTACCTCAGTTTTAAGTCAATAGTTTCCTGTACTATGCTTTATATTCTCCACATTCCTA
>CABHPP010138561.1:21713-53143 GCA_902168425.1 Peromyscus attwateri | reverse complement strand
AAAAAAAAAAAAAAACCACATTCCTCTCCTCTAAGATGGGTTTACTTATAACAGGAGCAAACTAAGTAAAACCAGCCAACCCATAGTTTACTTTTAACTTTCTCCTCTCTCCAGTCCCTAGACACACAAACTGTTCTACACTTTCCATGACACCTTTGCTATTCAGCAGCGTGATACAGTAAAGCCATCCAGACGGTGAGAGAAAGAAGAAACACTGGTCACTGATGTTCAGTTCGAAGGCCAGGAATGGGGGTAGAGCAGAGAACTTACCTCCCTGCATCTCCCCCATACCGTCTCCTGTGATGTTGCTGGCATCATAGACAGGAGGTTGGGATTTGTCTAGGAAGCTAGCAGGAAGAGGTGAGTGACGGCAGAGCTTGTTCTATACACCCAGAGTCTGTTAGGGAAGAGGAAATGGCACTCGGAGGATGCATCATGTGACCCACCCTTGGCCTAATATCACAGGGTGGATTAAGTCAGCAGTGGTTCCACTAAGCCTCTGTATAATTTAACCTTCATGACTCTTCTATCAGCCATGAAGGATAAACTTTCCAAATATATTGCTTCATTTTTATGTTGGAAATATTCCACACAGGCATTGAAGGTAAGGCTTGATGTGCAGAATGGATGTGCAATAATTGAGGTTTTCTTACCCACCTGTGGAATATCTTCTACTGAAAAAGCAACACACAGGTTCCAGACTTGCCCAGTGTAAAACACTCTCTTTACGACACAAAGCTTGACTGCTTTCTCCTTGCAGACATAGAAACAACACCCAGTGTATGAAGAAGACTCTGCAGACGTGGTGGACTGCAACCATGATCACCGTCCTTATTCAGAGACACACTCGGTTTTCTTTACTATCTCTCATTCCCGCCTCCCTACTTTCCAGGGGGAGAGAAAGTTCAAAGCAGATAAAGTTCAAAGGGTTACTGGGAGTAGTCAGGAATGCTCGAGCCAGGAACAATAACAGAAGTGACCACAGGCTGGAGGGAAGTGAAACTCTTAGCTAGAGCTTTATTACAGTACAGGACAGTGATACACATTGAGCTATTGAAAGCAAAGCTCCTAGGAGGTTTTGTTGCTCTAGAAGGTAAATTAATAACACAATAAAGCTACAATGCAGTACAGGATTAGGGGTGAGGGGAGATGGAAAGATATCTCAGTCAGTAAAATGTTTGCCTTAGAAGCATGAGGACCTGAGTTCAATCCCCTGGCACCCACATTAAAATAATAATAATAATAATAATAATAATAATAATAATAATAATAATAATAGACATGGCAGTGCACACTTGCAATCCCAGTGCTGTAAAGGCAAAGACAGGGGATCTCTAGGGCTTGCTAACCAGACAATCTTGCCTCAATAGGCAAGCTCCAGGTTCATGAGAGACCCTGTCTCAAAAAATAAGGTGGAGGGCCCTGGAGAGGCCTCAGCAAGTAAAGATACCTATTGTTTATCTTGATGATCTGAGTTAGATCCTTGGGACCCACAGGGTGAGAAGAAGGAACTGACCCCCAGCAAGTGACCTCTGGCCTCCACACTCATGCCTTGGCACTTGCACACACACACACACACACACACACACGCACATGTGCACATACACACAATCTAATAAAAATTTAAATAAGGTGGGGAGTGATTAAAGAAGACACCTAATGTCAACCTCTGGCCTCCACATGCACACCTACACATGTGAACACATGCAAAAAAAACACACAAAAGGTGACAATAACATTAATTATTTTATATAAACTACTTCCCTGAATCATATTAGAGTTAGGTACTATTGCAATAATTACCAACGTTCTAAAAAGAAAGGGCTATAATTAAGGTTGGAAAAAGACAGGTAACAAAAGGTGGTATAAATAACCCTTGCCTTCCACCGAATATAAAACAAGTGTAAACAGATGTTCCTTCTCCTGGATGCGGCTCGTTCAACTAGTAAGTCTTCATTGAATGCCTGCTATGTGCTACCCAAAGACCTCCACGTGGGAGAGACAGCAATGAAGAAACTAGCTGAAGCCCCTTTGTTTATGGAGCTAGTCTAGGAAGGCAGAACAAAGTGTGCTCATTCCAAAAGGAGTCTAACACTATAAGAAATTTGGGTCAGGGGCTGGAGATACGGCTTCGCAGTTAAGAGCACAATTTGCTCTTCCAGAGGACTTGGGTTTGGTACCCAGCACCCACATGACAGCTCACAACCATTTGTAACTCCAGGTGTCACCTTTCCCTCCCAAGCCACTGGCAGCCACCATTCCACCTTCCTCCATGAGTCTAATCAATCTTGGTACCTCATATAAGAGAACATACAGTGTTTATACTTTGTAATGAGTTTATCTCACTTAGTATAATATCCTTCAGGGTCATCCATATTGTAATATGTACCAAGATTTTCTTTTAAAAGAGAAAAAGCATTCCATTATATGCACAAACCACAGTTTATTGACCTGCAGATGGACTTCCAGGTTGCTTGAACATTTTGGTTATTGCAAGCAATGCTGATATGAGCATAGATGAGCAAGTAGCTCCTTGAGCCCCTGCTTTGAACTGTTTTTCAAATAGCATAATGTAGCTGGAGATTTCTCCAGTACTGCCAGGGCCTGCAGCCACTCAGACCCAAGTAAACACACAGAGACTTACATTACTTATAAACTGTATGGCCGTGGCAGGCTTCTTGCTATCTAGTTCTTATATTTTAAATTAACCCATTCTATTAATCTATAAGTTGCCACATGGCTTGTGGCTTACCGGTACTTTACATTTTACTTCTCATGGCGGTGGCTGGCAGTGTCTCCTGACTCAGAATTCTCCTCTCTCCTGTCCCGCCTATACTATACTTCCTGCCTGGCTACTGGCCAATCAGCGTTTCATTTATCAATCAATCAGAGCAAAACATTCACAGCATACAGAGCTGTATCCACATCAGCATAAGCTGCTGGACGGCAGGATCATTCTTCTTTTTGGTGATGAGATCTCCTGAGGAACTGTTTTCCACAACAGTGGCACAGTCCTCCATCAACAATGCACAGGGCTCCAGTTTCTCCACATCCTCACCAGAACTCACTCGCTGTTTTCTAGGGTTTTCTCAATAATAGCCATCACAGTGGTGTAAAATGGGATTTCATTTAGGTTTGAATTTGCTTTTCCTGTGGTCAGGAATATCAAAGAACTTTTATTTGCTTATTTGTGTCATTTGTATATTTTCTTTGGGAAAATGTCGATCCAAGTCCTTTGCTCACTTTTTCTGAGTTAATTGTTAAATGTGATCAAAGTTCATAGCATAATGTATGAAAATGATGCAGTGAAACTATTCATTTTTGTACAATTGATATTTGCTAATGAAGTAAAAAAAATAATACAGAACTAACCAACTATTAACAGAGTTCTGACAATAGACGTCTTATTTTAAAGTGAAATATAAGGTCATAATAGCATTATTGCTCAGTCAACTTTATGACCCCTGAAGCTCCCACTCACAGTGCAAATAAAAGGCAGTGATTCTGAAGAGGAACTCTGGAGATAATGTGCTATGAGTCACACTTAGCCCTCCTTCCCTCTCTCCCAGGAGGAGACAGCTGCCCCACCTCCAGCTCCAGCAACTGGTTTCAGTTAGATTACCTGAGATGGCTGAAGTGGGTAGGGCTTTTGAGATCCCAAACGGGTCCTCAATTAAGAAATGTCAGCCAACTTTTTTCCCAGTGGAGTGAAAGAGAAGCCGCTGGCCCGGGCAAATCATTCTCAGGGTTTGTGGAAACCATATACATAGGAATTCCCCCAGGCTGGGCAAGAAAGGCAGCTCTTGTCTACCAAGATGTCTAGAAAGATAAACCGGTCTTGGGGGGAGGGGGGAATGGGATGTGCAGAAACGGAAGGGACACAGGACTAGCAAGGGAAGTGACAAAGCGAGTCACCCAACCCATAACATTCTAGAAGGAATTACGGAATGGGCTTCCACTTTGCTGAAGAGATGAACTGTAGTGTCAAATTTAAACGCACTGGCTTTTGCTTTACTGTGTAAAACATGCTCATAACTTAAAAAGAGAATACTGGTAAAAACTCTAGTGCAGCTTACCAAATGTTTTCTGATGTGACTGGACGGTATATTAGCACCCAGTCAAAACCTAGCTTTAGGTTTAAGGAGAAGGTAACAGGAAGTGTAAGATAAGAATTCTGTGGATAATAAAGGATTTTAAATTATTAAAGAACTCTACCAAAACTATTGTTTAATTTGTATATTTTATAATAAATAAAGACAAAGTAATTTTACAATTAGTTGATATTTCTTTCCTTTTAGGAAACAGTAAGATCATCTGAGAGCCCAGGACTGTCTTGTACCTTAGTGATCGCAGAAATGGTGGTGGGTGGATATTCCACTTCTAGGTTAACCCCAAGAGGTATTTCACTAGTTCGTGGGCCACAGCCCCGATGCCCACGGCAGGGAGCAGCTTGATGACGTTAGGGGTAAGACCCCTGTAAAATCCCCTCTTTCCTTCCTTAGTGTAGATTTCTTTAATGAGCTGCAACATAGGTATTGTTTCATTTTTCCGGATAGCTATAAATTTTAAAACACAGTATAATTCAATATTTAAAACTTACTTATTAATCTAGCCCAAAGATAATGAGAATTTATAGAAATTGGAATCATTTCAGAGTATACTCATATATAGAATGGTCCTATGTTGCTCAATAGGGTAGTGACTATACATGTGACTGTTTAATTAAAGTTAAATTAAATTTCCGCTCTTCAGTCATATTAGTACATTTCAAATAGCCGCGTGTAATTGGTGGCTACTATACTGATACTGGGCAGTACAGATATAGATAATTTCATCAGTGCAGAAAGTTCCCTTGAACAACTTGCAAGTCTTTCATGAGAGACTTCACAGAAGCGTTTGGAAGTGGGACTGAAGGGTAGTTGAACAGAAGAAGGCGTGAGTGATGCTAGGCAGGGAAATTCTCCACCTCAATTGCAATATAAATTGAATCCAAAGCCCAACTGAGAAAGAAAAAGCTATGCCGGGCATTGGTGGCGCACGCCTTTAATCCCAGCACTCGGGAGGCAGAGGCAGGAGGATCTCTGTGAGTTCGAGGCCAGCCTGGGCTACCAAGTGAGTTCCAGGAAAGGCGCAAAGCTACACAGAGAAACCCTGTCTCGAAAAACCAAAAAAAAAGAAAGAAAGAAAAAGCTAAAGCATATCAACCACCGAGAGACCCTTAATTTACTCAAAAGATAATAGCATTGTGTTACTTTTCCATCTTTGAAAAGTGATTTTTTTTTCATTTGTTAAAATCTAAATGCCTAATATTTCACCAAGAAAATAAAACACACAGTCCTTAATATCACCTCCCTGAGCAGACTGAAGTACAGAGAGTCCCAGAGCAGTTTACAACAGTAACAGCAAAACCAAGAAGAACGACGTGCCTCCGCAGATTAGCTGTTGCTTTGAGTTAAAGAAAGAAACCCTACACTGCTCTACGTGGCACTTCCTAAAGTCCTCTTAAAGAGATAGATCATCAGTAACCGGAGCAAATGTGGAAGGCCCCAGACAGAACTTTGGAGGGAAAAACAAAAACATTTGAAACTTACAAAAGTTTCCAAGAGAGATAGCTCAATGGTTAAGAGCACTTGCTGCTCTTCCAGACAACCCAGGTTCAGTTCCCAGGACCCACATGGAGGCACATGACCATCTATAACTCCAGCTCCTAGAGATCTAGTGCACTCTTCTGGCTGCTTCAGGCACTGCACTTATGGAGAACGTATAGATTCATGCAACACACTCATCACATAAAATAAAATCAATAAATCTTTAAAATAATAACAACAATACATTCAGATCTATTATTTTAAACTGGTTAGATTTTCCTTAATCAATTCTATCGGTTTTCTGTTTTTCAAAACATCAATTCATACTTACTTAAAACATATTCCTTACCTTAGTGATGGCATCACTAAACTAAACTACTGAAACACTCACCTGCCTGCATGCGAGTTCTAACAAGGTTCAGGGGGAAACTGGCTAACTGACCACAAGTGTGTGACAGTGTGCTGCAGCCCAGCACGATCATTAACCCGGGGTTCACTGAGTTCACGGAGTAGTGTTCCAGCCAGTAGTTCTTCAGAAGCTGCTGGAGAAGAGAGGACCTTTGATCTTGCATCTCTAAGTAGAATAAAGTTTAGCACCTCAGCTTCACACTCTGCATTTGTATGTCTATGTTTCTTATGTGTTGTTGTCTGGCTTTCTTTTTATTTTTGTTTGTTTATTTTGTTTTCCTTTTATTGTTTTGGTTTTAAAGACCAGAGCAATAATTCTGGATATCCCCACAGAAACTAACACAATAGCATTTTTATGCCAATCTCAAATCTGTCCTGAGACAAATGTATGATCATGACCATGAAATGCCTGTGACCCTGCCTGATAACACTACACTATCAGGGTTTCACTTCTAGGCTGGCTCTCATCTTTAACCCATGTTTATTCATTTCCTTGATTCTAATCTTCACAACCATGCAAGAATAGTTCTGTTTTCTCAACCTTATCTACACATCAGATTCTTCTGTGCAGTTAGGAAATCTGAATCCCATGCTGTTGCAAAATATTTGTTTAACTATGCAAAGATGTGTTGCATTCATTTAACTATGTAAAGATGTATTACATTTGTTTATGTTGTGGAATATTTAACTATGCAAAGATGTGTTGCTGTTTTACCTTGCCTGCCTAAGGCACCTGATTGGTCTAATAAAAAGCTGAACAGCCAATAGCAAGGGAGGAGGTATAGGCAGGACTTCTGGGCAGGGAGAGTAAGTAGAAGGAGGAACTTAGGCTTGGAAAAGAAGAAAGAAAAAGAGATACAAGGGAGATGCCAGGGGCCAGACAGACAGACACAGAGGAAGCAGGAAAGTAGGACATACAGAACGAAAGGTAAAAAGCCCTGAGGCAAAACATAGATGAATAGAAACAGATTAAATTAAGTTAGAAGGGCTAGTGGGGCAAGTCCAAGTGAAGGCTGAGTATTCATAATCAATAGTAAGTCTCTGTGTCTTTATTTGGGAGTTGGTTTGGCAGCACAAAGAAAATTCCAACTGCAACAGTTCTTTCTGGGATAATTAAATCAGAATACCTCAGGATGTGGCCAAGGGGGTCTATTCTTTTGAAGATCTACAAGTAGGTGATTCTGATGCACTTCCAGGGCTTAAAAACTACTATTTTATCAGAAGTTATGTCTATAATCATCATTACCAAGAAGTAAGCTACAAAAAAATAAACAAACAAACAAAAATAAAAATGACTAGATTACCAGATGTCTAAGAGAAAGGCAAATAAGAACACTCAATTTGATTCTTGATCAAAAGCTATTTCATGCAAAGCCATATCTATATTTCAAAATAAAAATCTTGTATCACAATGTCAAATATAATGTATAATGTAATGCTTTGAGAATGAACTCACCTCAAAGATGGTGAGATCTAAGCCTGCATACGGTACGATGCCTATCATGTTGGGAACGTAGCCTTTGAAGAAGGTCCGAATGCCCTCTGTCTTCAGAAGCTTTCTGCCACAATCAATAATCCCAGAATACTGGCCAGTTTTACCTAAAATCAGCCTGGTCTTCATCACCTCGGTGTAAAAGATAGTAATGTGATAACAGGGTATTGATTAGATTCACCCAGCTTATGCAGCAATCTAGTGAGGCTTGTTATATCACGCTACAAATGTTATAAAAATTATAGCTTGTGCCTGTAATCTCAACACACAGGAGACCAGGACAAGGGATTGCCAACAAGCTCAATGTTAGCCTGGGCTGAATAGTGATTTCCAGGCTAACTTGGACTATGGAGTGAGATACTGTCTCAAATAACCAAACACAAACAACAACAATAAAAACACCTCAAACAGTGCAAAACTAAGTGTCTACTTATTAAAATTTCCTTTCCTTTGTTCAACCTGCTATTTCCACTGAAAATGCCTTTCTTCATAATCCCTCATGTTCAAAGCCTATGCCATGATCACACATTCTGGCCATGTCTTTGATCGAATTCTTAACTAGAAATAAATAAATTCTTCCCTTTGAGTTTCCCTAGCACTATATAGTGAGCTATCTTCTACAACTTTTTTCAATTTTGGATCATTGATATCGATGTATATGTTTTATTTTCCCTTATAGACTATGGAATACATGATCAAAATCCCCATCTCAGTCCCCCTTGGATCCTACATGGCACCTAGCAAAGTATCTTAAGCTCAGCATGCATACAATCCATATTCACCTACCAAGTGACTAAAGAAATGTATTTTCTTGGTCTATCTACAACATCATTTGTCTCAAACAACAACAAAGTATATTGAGACTGACACTTTATACAAGATTCAAATCATACAAAGTTACTATAATGATCTGGAAGCCATTTCTGATTGTTAGTTGCATTAAAAGCATTATTTTAATTAAAATGTTATAATAATACATACCTCCATGGGATAAATACAGGTTTGGGAAGTTGCACCAGCCATGGAACCAGCTATAAATCTTTGAAGAACTCCTAAATTAGATCCATCAAAACTAAGAAATTTCTTATACTGTATAAATAAAAATATTGAAATGTATAGTATTACTGAAATATATGCCTTTCAAGTTTTATAGCAGTAACTAAAAGTATAAAATTATATTAAAATATATTACATATCAGGTGCTGAATATTAGCACAACCTAGTACAATACTAAATTTTAGTTTCTATGTAATAGATAAGTTAAAGCTCTCTATTCAGCTTTTTTCTTTCATTTATTTATTCTATGGAATAATTCAATAGCTACATTAAATTACTTAAGTCTATTCATGAATGTGTTATATCATAAGCAGCATGTAAATAACATAAACAGAAGTTGTATTTTTATCTTTTTTTGGTACTCTGCTTTACACATAGAAGACAGTGTGTTTGGTAACTAGATAATTAGAAACAGCATGGCAGACTCTTTGGTTACAAAAAGTATAGTAAGGAAGACTAGGACAGTAAAGTTTATGAGGACTCTATTAGCCTGCAGGCCACCCTTGTTAGCCATATACAAGTGTTAGGGTGGAAGTGCAGAGATGGTTCGGTGGCTAAGAACACTTGCTGTTCTTGCAGAGGACCTGGGCTCAGTTCCCAGCACCCACTTGGGGGCTTACAACCATTCTTAACTCCAATCCCAGGGGATCTAGTATTTTCTTCTGACCTCCACAGACAGTAGGCATACACACAAAAAACATACATGCAGGCAGGCATACACATGTTAAAAAAAAAAAAAAAAGAGGATGCATGTTGTTTGTGGCCTGGGATTTTGCATGTCAGACTTTCAAGGTGACAGAATGCTTTACTTGGCAGAGAAAATTCCAAAGCAGTGTAGCATTCAGGCTGCAGCATGCATTGGCCTCTTTTAGGCTGATATGCCATAAGAACTGGGGGGTGGGGTGAGCAGAGCTGAAAGACTCAGAAAATCTACAGACTGTCCAGAAAAGAGGGTACATAGAAAAGTTGCTAAGAGATCAGTGCCGTTAAAAAGGAGCCATGTTGCTGAATATAGTGGTGTGTGCCTATAATCCCAGCTACTGGGAGACTGAGGTAGCCTTCAAAATGCAAAATTTCATCTTAAATTTTTTTAAAAAATGAGGGGGTGAAATAAATGCCTTTTAAAAAAACTAAAATCAAAAATAAAAAGGGTAAAAAAAATAAAAATCAAAAAAATACAGTTGGTATCACAGAAATTAAAATAATTATGATACTTGTATGAAGAACTATAGACCAATAAACTACATAACTTTGTCCCCTAAAATAAAGTCATTACCTGAAATATGAAGAAACAGAAAACCTGAACAGACCAATATCAAATAAGGAGACAGGATCACCAATCAAAAATCTCCAAACAAAAGAAAACCAATAGGCAGATGGCTTTAATTTAAAAAAACTGAAGTCACTCTTTCTCCACTCTTTAAGAAAAATGAAAAGGATACTCCTAAATTCACTTTAGGAGGCCAGCATCATACTGGTTCCAAGCCAAACACATAATAAAATAAAACAAGAGGCAGTGAATCCCAAGTGAATACAGATGAAGAAATCCTCAATAAAACACTAGCAAACCAAACTTAAGAGCACACTTAAAAGATCAGCTCCTAGGATGAAGTGGTATTTATCGAAGACAAAGATTTAGCATACTCACATGTATCAACATGGTACAACACTTAAGTAAAAGGAAAAACACATTATCATCTAAATAGACAGAAAAGGCACTGAGCACAGTTGGCATTCATTCATGATTAAACTCTGGGGAAAAAAATTCAAATAGGTATGTATAGGAGGAACTTTTTTCCATTCAATAAAGGTCAAACAGAAAAAGCTCTCAGCTGACTCTGTGGCTTGAGTGGTCCTTCCTCCACTCATGGTGGGATTTAATTGTCTTTTGTTCTAGTTTTATTTCTGTTGTTGTGATAAGAAGCAACTGAAGGGAGAAAGTTTATTTCAGCTCATGGTTCCAGGATACCATCCATTATGGCAGGGAAGTCAAAACTGCAGGAGCTTGAAGTGGCTAGTAACATCCACAGTACAGATCAGAAGGAAAGAAACCGCATGCACGCTTATTACTCAGTTAGCTTTCTCTACTCTCTGTGTTGCCTCCCATCTTCAAGCTGAGTCTTCCCACACTGATTAACATAACCAAGACAAACCCCCGCAGGTTGCCTGTGGACAACCCAATCTAGACAATCTCTCATTGAGCCTTTCTTCCCAGATGATTCTAAACTGTGTCAAGTTGCCCACTAAAATGAACAATCACACCACTGTAACTTTATTAACATAAATATAAAGGCTGGGCCTTTGAGAAGGGATAACCTAATTATCACCGGAGTGGGTCAAAGATTACTAAAGTGAGCTGTAATGAAGCTAGATAGCCTCTCTCGCCTTTTTCTCTTTGATATGCTTTCTTTTGACCTCCCATCTTCCACCACAGGATTGTGTAGCTTGAAGACTCTCAAAGGGTTAGTAGCCTTGGACTTCACAGCCTCTAGAAGTGTTAGAAACAAATCCCTTTTCTTTATAAGTTATCCAGTGTCTCACACTTGTTAAAGCAGCATACAATGGATGTAGACAGACTGAGACAAACTTCATAATCCATGGGGGAAAGTAAAAACTTCCCATCCAAGATCCAGGATGAGACAAAAACACTCATTCTCATCATTTCTGCTCAATGGAGTATTAATGGAGTTCTAATCAGAGAGACTACACAAATTTGTACAGCTTGAAGGTTTCCAGAGGGCTTGGACTTCAGGGCCAGTCTCTTTTCTTTATAAATTACCCAGTCTATTACTTTTGCCAAATTTCCTTTGTGTGTTTTTGTTGTAATAAATCATAGCCATGAGGACTGGAGTAACATGCTGACACCTATGACCTCCCTAGTAAGTTTACTGAACCTGGAGAGAGAGAACTTGTGGGCTTTGGTATAGCCTAAACTTTATAATATTTTATTTAGACATTTTGCAACCATTTTCCTGCATATTTAGGACAGAGCAGCATATTTGCTTCGTGTTCTATGTGTCTATGTCATATACAATGCTTTGCATAGTTGTCATAAAGTCTTCCTGTCTTTCCCAGTAACAAACAGGTTAAAGTGTAGTTGTCATAGAAACAACTTAGAATGGATTAAAGATAGCAAACACTCATTAACGTTTGTGTCAGACACTGCTATAAGCATGGTATACCGTCTCTCCACCCCCCTCTTACACACATCATAATTCATTAGGTTCCCACAACACCTCATCCTTATTCCTTCTATTTTAAGTGAAGGGACATTTACAAAACTTAAAGCACAGACAGGGGAAGTAGTGTGACCTACTTTGCATGACTAGAAAGAAGGAGAGTTAGAATTTGAATTTAGAAAGTGTGGCTGCAAATTTGGCATGATTGTTCAGTGGGTAGAGACTTGCTCCTAGGTCTGACAACCTGAGTTAGCACTCCAGATCCTACAAGGGAGCAAGAGAGAACGGATTCCTGACGGTTGTCCTCTGACCTCCACATACATGCCCTGGCTTTGCGAACCTGCACACACACACACACACACACACACACACACACACACACACACACACACACTTAAAACTTCTTTAGTTGAAAGTCTACAAAGTGCATGACCTTAACACCTTACCTACTGTTCTACATAGTCTCTCTTAATTACTGACAAATGTTGGTGTCTAATTTAATTTACAATGAACCTCAATTCACCTCTTTAATACACACTAATATGTGATAGCCCTTGTGAATCTCTAATGTGAGATCAAAAGCAACATCTCAAGATAAAGGACCTGAAGCATGATGACTTGGATTCTAATCCTTTCACCAACCAAATACGACTTCAGTAAGAAGTGCATCTTTCCTTGCCTATGTTTTCCCATCTACAGAATGGCGTTGTGTAGCTCGTTCACTGGCATTCAGTACTGAACAGGTACTGTTCTGGAAATGAGCTTGCACACCCTATTCTAAAGAAGCAGTTTTTCCTAAACAAATATTTTAAAACAGATCTTAAAGGAAAAGACGAACCCTGACCAACAGTGACTGCTAGTTGTATCCTCATATACATTCGTTCGCCCCTTCATCCTCAGAAATAAATTCATTTGCAGCTAGTTGTGTCACAACTAAAGACGACACTCCTAAGCTCTTTCCAGCTAGACCTATTGGTGTGTCTAAGTCTAAGCTAATGGCATGAAGCTTAAGTATCCTGTGTGGGAAAGTATCCTATGTAGCTAGAGTTTTCTCCAGTCCTGCTTGGCCCAAGGTCAGGACAAATCTCTCTCACACGCCAGTCCCACAGCTGCTCAGACCCAACCAAGTAAACACAGAGAGACTTATATTACTTACAAACTGTATGGCCGTGGCAGGCTTCTTGCTAACTATTCTTATATCTTAAATCAACCCATTTCTATTAATCTATAAGTTGCCACGTGGCTCGTGGCTTACCAGTATCTTAACATCTTCTCATCGTGGTGGCTGGCAGTGTCTCTCTGCCTCAGCCTTCCACTTCCCAGAATTCTCCTCTCTTCTTGTCCCGCCTATACTTCCTACCTGGCTACTGGTCAATCAGTATTTTATTTATTAACCAATCAGAGCAACACATTTAACATACAGAACATCCCACAGCAATCCTAGATGGGAGGGATGTATCCATCTTTGATTCCTTCCCTAGTTATTGCCTGGAAGTTGGGTGTGATAGCTGGAACTCCAGCTCAGACTCATGACAGAGGGACTACAAGACAGAAGACAGACAGTGAGCTGGAAGTGAAGGAATTTCTTTTTGCCTACAGGACATCTTTGCACTCTCTGCCTTTCCTCAGATTTCTATGTGTGCATAAGTGATGGATTTCGGTCTTAAGTTGTGTGGGGATTTCTGTCACACACCTCTGAACCTAACTCTGACTTATGGAAAGCAGTAAAAGCAACCAGCAGATAACAGCAGAAAGAGAAGATTCTAAATGAAGTCTCTTCTTGGAAAAGGAAATGCAAGATATGGATTCTAGGAAGAATTTCCCTAAGAAGGAGAAAAATGTAAGAGAAAATGTGAGCAGCATTAATACAGGAAAAGCAGGGTTTGTTAGGGTATAATTTAAAGACTCTTCTGTCAAAGCAGTATGTTGTAAGTGGCCAATGGTAAGTGTCCAGGACATGCTAAATGGGGAGAAATTACAGAAGGCTTAATATTGGGATAAGGACTTCACGCAGAGTCCAAACTGTAAAATACAGTCTCTGGAGAACTGCTGCAACTCACTTGACCTAGCCTCACTCAACACCCATCCTCCAGTAAAGTTCTCTGCCGAATCAAGAGAAAAGTAGGCCTCCGAGAAAACCTGGAGAAGAATACGGGTTGACTAGGGAAAGACGGGCTTCTAGACAACAAGAAAACTGGATTCCAGGTTCAACCGAACAGGGATGGCTACTGCTTTTCACACCTCCTGGGGCAGCCCCTTCTTGTTATCCCTACAAGGCAATGTGTCCCTGGACAGGCCAACAGGAAGCAGGATGGGGCCGAAAGGGAGGAACATCAAGTAGGCTGTTGTCTGTCACTCATCAGAAGTTGCACAAAATAGGGAAAGGAGCCCTTTGCTGCCTCTCTGTGATTCATTCCACCTCACCAGGGCTACAGACTAGACATTTTAAGTCAAAGTCCTGGTTAGTAACACTGTTACCTGGAGTGTCCTCTGTGTCACTGCATGCCCCCTTAAGTAGTGACGGTGGCATGCTGATGACACAGAGTCTAGAACATTCTTCTTCTTCTTCTTCATAAATGACAGCAGAGACATTCCCAGTTAACAGTCATGAACACACATTGGACACAACTTTTTTATATGTTTACAACACACTATTTCTCTCTCTTAAATTGGTATTTTCATTTAGATGAATCGTCCCTGAATTTCAGCATGGACTTTTGATAGAATGTGGATCTGGAAGGGCAGAGAGTTGATATATATCTTGTTTTCTCACGTACCCCCAGACTCTACTATAAAACCTAAGACCTAGCTCATGTGTGTAGGCACATAACAAATACTGAAATACAAGAAATTGCCAAAATTCAAAAGATATTGTAACTCAGATCTCCTGGATCTATCTGCTTCCAGATACAACTTTATACTCTTGACTATTCAACTGACCTTTGCTACCAACAATCTTGTTTCATTTCCTTGTTCCATCTATACTGTGACTCTCTTAGATTTTCATATTTTCCCCTCTTTTGAGCCTCCAAGATATCTTTGTTTCCCATTTTTACCAAAGAAACTGAAGCATTAAGAAGAAAGCAACAAGAAATCTGCTTACAGCTGTCCCCACTCAATAGTGCTTCTCCTGGGCCTGTGGTTGAAGAGCCTGGGCAACACCAAGCCTTCCTGAGCACCAGTTCCAATTTCTTACCAAAGCTCTTCTCCTTTTAAGGACAGTCACTTTGCATACCGCCTTGGTCTCTTTAGTACCCCCCTCACCGGGTCACTTTAGGAGCATTGCTTTTTCCAGTTCTGGGAAATCCCTCTCTTTGGACCCATTCCCCATCTACCTCTCACTTCCCTCCCCTTCTTCTTCTCATGGTGAAACTCCTTGAAAGAGTTGCCAGTCTCTCTCCTCTATTTTCCCAGCAACCACTGAGAGCACGCATTCATTCACTCATCCATTATTGTTTTTTAGTTTAAAATCCACAAAGACAAATGAGACCCTTTTGCTTGTTTTTATTTGCTACATTTCTATTACTTAGAAAAGGGTCTTAACACATGAGGTATACACTAGCTGATAAAAACAATACTGTTGAGTCAGCAAATCTCCATTTTAGGAAGAGCTGTATATTCTAAAGACAAGCATTTCAGAGTCATCTATCTACTTGCTTTTCAACCATCTGACCTAAGAAAGGGTATCATCCATCTTTTATATTTTCATAAAACAGTATGGCTCTGTGCCCACATGAAAAAGGCCCTGCAAAAGAAGCACTTTAATGCCCTAGCTAAGCATTTATTTAAAGAGGAGAGAACTATTCTAAAATTCACAATAAAGAGGAAAATCTTGAGAAGCATATAGAGCATCCTTAGACTCTTATGAAACCCAAATAAATTGCAATATTTGAAAATTGATGCCTGTCCTGTCTCAAAGTAAATTACTTAAGCAAAAACAAGATCTTAAATCAGACCAAAAATCTTTGAAATTTGGGGCATATTTCTCAACTTTGTCTTCACTAAATAAGAAGGTTAATTCTTGATTCATTAACAAATGGACTGAAATCTCTGAGAAACATTCAAACTGTTCTAAGAAAAAACTTATGAACTGTTTGTGAACACCTCTTACGCTGTGACAATTGACTTAAAAGAATGAGTCACAGACCTGCCGTGATAATGCAGTGCAGCCTCGAGAAGCACTCTATAGTAATAAAGCATGAATGAAAATAAAAGTCAGTAATATTTACACGGGCAACTCTTGCTTATATACACTTGTTCTCTCTTTCACAAAAGTCTAAACTTATAAAAAATTAAATTGAAAACATGACCATTTAAAGCCCCATAGTCAATAACATTTTACCTGTTCATAGGCCGCTACCTTGAGTGCTGTCTCTGGTGCGATTTTGATAACATTCACACCATTTCCTCGCCAAAGAGAAAAAGGTCCGCCTTCTCTTATCATCTGCTTGAACTCATCAACCAATCTCATTTTACTCATTCTTGAACGACGCACCTAGAAATAAGTGGCAAATTTATTTAAATTTATTTTGCTGGTAATATAAAACTACTTCATTGCTGGTGAAATAATTATACCTGTATACTTCATAACTTTCAACAGCTGTTTAATTTTCCTTCAGTCACATAAAATCGATGTTAGTATTTTTTCTTGTCCCCAGTTACACATAAAAATCATGGTAGCCTTCCCTCTATCCATTGTTTTGCATCCCATGCTTCAAATAAAGTAAAATCACAGAAATAAACATTTCCTGCATTTTAAATTGCATGCTGTTCAGCATAGATGATGAAATCACCCACCACCTTGCCTTCCAGAGTCATGAGTCACCTCTGTGCAGTGTATCTAGGTGGTATATTCTACCTACCCAATGATCAGTTAGGAGCTATCTCCGTTATCAGATCTACTACTGCAGTATTACCATAGTGCATATGTTCAAGCATCCCTTATTTTACTTCATTAAGGCCCCAAAGCTCAGCAGTAGTGATGTTGCAATATGCATGTGCCAGAGGCAACATAAAGTGCTTGCTTATGTGAGAGATGACAGTCGTGTGACTTGCATTAGGGTATATTACTATGATTGTTGTACTTTAGTATTAATGCTGGTAATCTCTTATTGTGCTTAATTTATAAATTAAACTTTATCGTGTGCATGTATGTATGTATAGGGTAAAATACAGTATTCCAGGGTTTAGAACTATCTGCAGTGTAAGGTAACCAATGGGAAAATTCCCCCAGAGATGGGGACTATTGTAATCTAAAACATCAAAGAAAAATAAAGACAACTTATGGGAGACAGGGACCCTCGGCATAAGCAAAGTGTGTGGTTGCTATCAAAAGTACCCCAAGATTATTAAAGAGCACACTGAAATGTTGAAATGCACATTGAAATGCATTGAAAACAGAACTGGGTAAAAATAAATCAAACTTTCAAGGTGAATACATTGAGACTTCAGGGTATTGTGGATTGTATTGTAGCTCTCAAATATGTTGAAGCCCAGACTCCTATTCCCTCAGGGTGTGGTCCTATTTGGATAGGGTCTTTGCAGATGAAGTCAAGCTGATCTACTATTACCTTTATCCTTATAAAAGGGAAATTTGGACATAGAGAAACAGCACACCAGGAAGGAAGGCAATATGAAGTATCCAAGTCAAGGAAGGCACCGGGAGCAGACTCCCTCAGCACCCTGGGAGCAGTCAGCTCCGCTGTCTACTTGATTGGTCCTCCAGAACTACAACACCACACTTCTGATGTTATGCCAGGCTGTGGTATTTTGTTACTGAATTGAATTTCTAACAAAGGGAGCTGTGGGAATTACAAGTCAGCTAATGTCTACCTCCCTGCTTTCCTGTGTTTTTGTGTTTTCCTGTCATCTTATGGTTTTAAAAAAGGTGTGTGTGCGCACCCACGCTCAAGAGAGACAGACAGACAGATAGACAGACAGACAGAGTCTGACCTGAAATTTGCTATGTTACTGAAGATGACCTTAGACTCCTGATTCTCTTGCCTCCATTTCCCAAGTGCTAAGAGTACAGGCCTGTATCATAACACTTGGCTTTAATTCATTTCTTATCTACTCTCCCTCCATATTCTCTATTTTTCTATATTTTCCTTTCCTTTTTCACAACCTTTTCCTACACTATCTGCTTTAGTTCTTTCCTTTTTTCATTCTTTCCATTACCCCACATTTGCTCCATATTTTTAATTTGAGATTTCTTTGTTTAATAATTTCATACATACATAATGTGTTTTGATCAAATGTCTACCCCATTTCATCCCTTCCATGTCCTCCCCATCCCTTCCATCACTTTTCCCTCTCAACTTCATGTGCTTTTTAATCCACTGTGTCCACTTGATGCTCAAGGATGTGTATGGGTCTAGGACCATCTCCTGGAGCACAGCCTCTCAGGGGCCACATCCTTGGAGATGAAACTCCCTCTCTCAGCAGCCATCACTTGCCAATTGCTCCTCAGAGACAGGATTTCATGAAGGAGCCTCCCCTGCCCATGCTGTGGTTTTAGCTGGCTTGATCTCATACAGGTCTTGTGCATGCGGTTGCAGCTGCTGTGAGTGCACATGTGGAGCAACCTCATCATGTCCAGCAAACACTGTTTCACTGCGGATGTTGCTGCATGCTTTTTCACTCTCCCTAATCCAGTGATGTATGTGTAGCCTTTAGAGATCTAATCATCTCTACCTTGGTGTACCTACAATGTTCTCTCTCAGATTGTGTGAGGCAAAACCTCTAAAGTAACAATTACTCTTTTCAATATCATATCCCCATCCCAGATTTATATGTCTGTAATGTCCTGGACAACAAGAACTATGCTCGTTCATCTTTGCATTTCTAGCACCTAACATGGAATAAGCACATAAGCCATCTTTCTTCTTAATTTTCCCTCTTGGCCCCGTTTCCATGTCTGTTACCTCTCAACCATGTCTCCTCTGTGTAGCACTGTAAATGTCTGTACCCGAATTTCTAAGTGGTCTTATTAAATAAAGAACACATAGCCAAATATAGGGGTGAAAGCCTTAGAGATCAGGGAAATAGTGACAGCCACCAAGCATCTTACCTCACCTGCTCTGTAGCTTCCAAATGCGAGCTACTTCCTGTCTATCTGTGCCTTTCTTGCCTTGCTGTTCTGCCCTCTCATTGGCTCTTAGCCCAGCTACCTCACTTCCTTGTCACTGCCTGTCTGTACAGACCTCCAGGTCTCTATGGTTGGCACTGGGATGAAAGGCGTGTGCCACCACACTTGGCTCTGTTCCCTATGTGGCCTTGAACACACAGAGACCCTGCCTGCCAAGTGATCAGATCAAGGGTGTGTGCTACCACTGCCTGACTTTTGTGTTAATGGCTTGCTATTTCCTCTGATCGGCAGGCAAACTTTATTTATTAACATACAAATAAAATATCACCACAAATGTCCTTATTATTTCTTTTATATGTAATTTTAAAAATTTTTATTGGAGGCCCAGGTACTGGGAAAACTTGGTTTTCTACTTTAACATGTAACAGAACATTTTCAACTCCGTCTTCCCTAACAATTGTCCAAATTTAGCTTCCTGGCTGAATAGAATATGGGTTACACATGGAATCAAACACCTAGAAGGGTAATGGGTTAGTTGCCCTATTACCATAACTAAACTATATTCCCCATATTTTAGATGATTAAACTAAAGCCTTTATTTCCATTGGCTAAATTAACCAAGATATTATTATACAGCTACATGAGACATAAGAAGAAGAAATAAAATAGTATCTATTCCCCCTTGGTATTCCCATGGTACTAGTGTGTTTTCTGTCCAGTTATATAATGGCATTTCAATATTTATTATCTAATTATTTATTTTCCTGATGTATTATAATTTCTCTAATGTTAAAAAGTGTGTCTGACTTGGTACAGTTCCTAATGCCCCTTAAAGACCTAATACAGGCTAGGCAGCGGTGGTGTACACCTTTAATCCCAGCACTCAGGAGGCCGAGGCAGGAGGATCTCTGTGAGTTCGAGGCCAGCCTGGGCTACAGAGTGAGTTCCAGGAAAGGTGCCAAAGCTACACAGAGAAATCCTGTCTCGAAAAAAAATAACAAAAAATAAATAAATAAAGACCTAATACATAACATACTCTGCTAAACAGGTATGGAATAAATAAGTAAAGCTCCCTTAATCCAAAATAATATCCTTCTAACACAATATATATTCTAAAAATGGCATATAAATTTAATATTTAAGCAGAATCACAGATTTTGAGAGAATGCTGAACAATTACAGACAAATTACAAAGTTCTTAATTAGGTAACATTACAATTTTACATAATTATCATAGTATACTATAATAACTATCCATAATTCATCACCAAAGGTTACCAATATCACCAAAACAACGAAGGACAATAAAACACCCAGATATATCATTTTAATTACCAATTTAAATTCACTATATTGTTTCTTGATTTTTATATCCCTATAGCAAAAGTATTTAGCAAGTACTGAATTGTAATTATGAATTTTAATAATTATTGGGTAGACTAGTTATGCTTCTGAAAAAGTCTAATAGAGGAGTTCTGTTGTTATTTGAGGGTAAAATTCCTTTGAGTATTGTATGAGGTCGTGTTTTCACACTGTGAGGAAGCAGGCAGCACACAGGGATGGACTCCTTTTGCCTCACGTCTTTACAGATTTCTTTCAGGGCAGGCAGGCAGTTTAGTTCCCACCATGTGGCAAGGAGCAGAGAGAGCGAATGTCTGCCTGGCCAGCTAGCTCCCCTTTTCCTTTTCTTCTCCCGAGGCCAGCCTCAGTGAGAATGCTGCCTGCCTTCAGGGTGATTCCTCTCCCTTAGTTAATCCTCCAGCAAACGCCCTGATAGACCCCTCAGGCGAGTGCTTCGTTAATCTGCTAGGCTCAGCTTAGTCCAGTGAAACTGACATTCCAGATTGATCATTCCAAACACCATAGAAGCCTCTTGAAGAAAAGGACGAAATGTTTTGATAGTAAAGAGAAAGTAATTTACATTTCCAAGAAAGCATAAAATCTCAATGAGAGGTACTATGACATCTGCCAGACACTGAAAAGTAACGTTTTAATGACCGAGGACTCTCCATGTCCCTTCAAGGCACGCAGACTACCTGCATCAGGACTTTCAAGCGGTCCAAAGGCGCCGTGCACGTCCGCGCGATCGCACTCGCTATTCCTGCTGCTACTAAGCGCTTCCACCATTCCCCGGACTTCTTCTCCTGTTCTGTAAATTCATCCGGAACACTTATGCTCTCCCCTATATCAATTATCTGAGAAGTTAAAAAAAAAAGAACTAGACACTGAAGTGGAAACACTTGAGAAATCAAAGCGTAACTTTCTACAAAGATCAAGAAAAACTTTTCACACAGAGCAGAAACTTCAACATTTATTTTTCAAATCACCTCCTATACTAAAGATTGACAATTTGCTTAGTACTCGGTGCTTATACTCAAATTACTTGGTATAACACATTCACATACAGATTTAAAATAAAATTTTCATTAAATTAGCTATTAATTTAAAATAATTCTCAAACCATTTAAATAATCTCTTCCATGAAAACAATGTAAACCTGAGAGCAGGGAACACGCCATTCACACCGTGTTTGCCACATACTAGGTGAGGAATAAATACTGAATAAATTTCCACACTTTATTCCAAATTCATACATATGAGTCAAAGTCAGGAGGCAAGAATAGCAACTTACGCACTCTGACTTACTCAGTGACCTTCTGTTGACTGATTTTCTCTTTAAAAATGTGTATTACAATGAGTTTATATTTAGTAATTTTACCTTTAGCAACCATAATTTCTTTCCTGAGGAGTATTTTTTAAGTGTTGAAGCATCACGTTTCAATGAAGAGCGCCAAACTAGACTTGGATTCTATTACTGTCGATGCCATAGGTAAGCGGCTGCTCTTGTTAGCTTCCCACTTTGATTTATTCATTCTGTTAATGCCCTTTCAGGAACCTTCTCAAATGGTTTTCCCTCTGCCCACAAAGGTTTCTTCTTGGTTCAGTCGCTTCCTGTCTAATAATGCACAATCTTGATTGATTAGTTTACTCTGTTTATTGTTGGCTACTCTTGTACAAAGTAAGCCCGATGAGGCCAGCAACCTGGTCTCCCTGTGTACTGCTGGAAACCTAGATCTCAGCCCCTGAAGACAAGGGTACTCAGTAGACATTGCTGAAGCAAACGTCAACATGCCAGGCTCTGGGCTTTGCATTAGTGACACAGTCGTGGGGAAGGTGGTTTCTGCCTCTAGCTTTACAGAGCTGTTATCACTGTCTCTATAATAAGAGACATAGGGAAAAGATACAATCAACTACAATACACAGCAATAACTACAACAACAAAGGTAGCAAATAAAAGTGCCAGGAGAAAATCCTACGGAAACACTGAACGCACAGATTGGACTTGATGGGTTAAGAAAGTGGAAACAAAGTTGAGTAGGCAGGGAAAGTAGAGTGGATCTGGGAGGAGTTGGGTAAGGGGTAGATATGATCAAAACACATTGCACAAAATCTCAAAGAACTAATAAAAATAAAATAGAATTTTAAAAATAAAAATTACAAATTTAAAATGGAAGAAAAGAATTCCTTATAGTTAAAATAACTTAGAAGCCTCAAAGCCCAAATTTGAATTCAAGTGTCATGACCTCAGAGGCCATTGCATTATACTATCTTTCTATACTCAAAGGAATGTTCTAGGCAACAAAAATGGTATGCTCAAAGATATTACTTATTCTAAGACCACAAGATTATATATAGACAAGGAAAGAGATATTTTAAAAAAATAAAATAAAATGGCAAAGGTCAATGAGATAGTTCTGCAGATAGAGATGATGGCCACCAAGCCTGGCAAACTGAGTTAATTTTCCAAAACCTATGTACTGACTCTTGCCAGCTTTCCGGTCCTCTCCACATACCCACCATGGTGTGAGCACACATACTTACACTAGATTCCATCTCTTTCTAAGGGTTTAGATAATCATTAATTAGAAAGCAGAAAGTGATGAAGGGTTCAAGAGTTTGAAATGCCCACTGGTTTGCTAGGTTGGCTGTCAAGAACAAAGGATTTAAGTTTTGAGTTTATATTGTTTCATTCCATGTACAAAATTAGGTTGATCTGTCTAGAGATGACCTGATATCACAGACCAGCTAATTAGAAAAGGAAATGAAAGTAAGAGATGACTGAAAGAGAGAAAAAAAAAAACAGGAATCAGAATAACAAACCACAGACCACAAACTTAAATGCCTTTGGAGGCCAGGCATGAAGTCTCATGCAGGTATCAGGAGAAAGCCCACAGAAAATGGACATATCTGCCTCTTCATTTTAGCCAGTTTTATCCAGTTGTTCTTATGTAGGAATGCATATTGGGGCTCTATGTTCTTCTAATGTTCCCAGAGAATCAGAAAGCTGGGATTTACCTATGAAATTCCTCTAGTTTTAAGCAATATGTGAGCCAAACAGCACACTTAGCCTTTGATGGATGCCTAGGAACTTGTGTCAGAGTGAGCTCCACTCGGTCATACCCATGCCCAGTTTGGGTGATGTTGAGATAACACTTTTATCTTGGGCTTTAAAGGTGGTGGTGGAACAAGTTAGGAATAGAGGCTCTGGGAATGGTGGGATTTATTTTGCATGTGACGATGTAAAATTTGGAACTAAAGAGCAGAACGCAATGGGATGAATGTTGGTGTCCCCCCTCCAATTTCATACACTTAAATCCTAACCCCAGTGTGAGTGTGTGTCTTAAGAAGACACCTGGGAGCTATATGACTCTTTTTTTTTCAACCTTTTTTTTGTGAGGGACAAAATATTCCTCTGTAACCAAGGAGAAAATTCTGCTAACAATCGGACTATGAGAGTATGCACCTTTAGCTCAGGGCTCTAGCTGCTAGAATGAAAATACATTGCTTAAGCCACCACACCAGTGTCACTTTGTTACAGCAGACCATGTTAAGACAAAATCACAATCAATTTTTATTTTTAAAGCAGCTAGAATCAAGAAACTATAAAATCCATGTAGAAAAATAAAAACTCAAGTTAATTGGGCTTTGAAAAGTAAATGATGAAGAGTAAAGAGGGGTTGCTTACTTTACCAGGTTCAGTGACACTGTAGAGCCATGAGCATCAAAAACAGTTCAATACGGCTATAAAATCAGACAAACGGAAGAGACACACAAAGAACACTCTGAGAATATTGAGCTCTCAATGGAAGGCTGATATCCGAGCAAAGAGGTACTGTATTAAGAATAAATATGGAAGCCATAGATTGGTTAGATTGTGTTGAGAAAATTCCTCAATACAGGAAAGCATACAAACAGAGTCTTCCCTTGGCCATGTACAAATGCAACTACAGAAGTGTTAAGACCTAACATAAGAGATGGAACTACACCAATAGAGTAAACGAGACCAAGCGATAGCGAAGGATTCTTTACAATGCAGGAGTTGAAAACCCATTGACTTTTGATGCATTGAGTATCAAAACATAAGGATTCCTGGTCAATTAAGAACAATGTGGAGAAAACGAGCAAGTGGGCAGACAACATAGTAGGGAGAAAAAGGATTTGCAAGTCTTCAGTTCAAGAATATGTATCTACAGTAAATATGTAATTCCTATGAATGAATAAGAACAAGATAGAAAACTCATCAAAAATAGGCAAAGGCTGTGAACATTCATGTAAAATAACATGAACACATCTGATCTTTTATGAAAATATTTTCAAACTGCATGGAGAATAGGAGATACTCAGTGAAGCAATGAGATGGAACCTTATACCCAGTGGATGTTTGAAAACTGGATGGTGACAAGCAGGAATGGCACTATTAGAAAGTGTGGCTTTGTTGGAGTGGGTATGGCCTTGTAAGAGGAAGTGTGTTACTGTGGGGGCAGGCTTTGAGGTTTCCTATGCTCAAGATACTACCCAGTATGTTACTCAACTTCCTGTTCCTGCAAGATATAGGACTCTCAGCTACTACTCCAGCACCACTTCTGTCTGCATGCTGCCATGCTCCCTATCATGATGATAATGGACTGAACCTCTGAAACTATAAGCTGAAACTATAAAATGTTTTCTTTATAAGAGTTGCCATGGTCATGATGTCTCTTCGCAGCAATAGAAACCCTCACTAAGACTTAGCCACACCTGGCAGGATCTCATAAGCATTTCCTACCAGGTAACCCACAGCCACCAGATACTACTAAAAATGAGAGAAAGTAACAGAAACCAAGAAGCAAAGTACCCACCCAGCAAAGACAAGATCAAATAATAATAGCACCTAGAATTCCAATCATCCCAAACCCAGATTCCTAGACTGCAGGAGGCTATAGGAGTACACAGTAGGTGACAAGTGGTGTTCAAGAAGTCGACCCACCAGACGAATAACCCTCTGTTGGGGAACCCTGTTAGGCAAAGTCCATGGGGTCACTGGTTGTGGAAACTGGTTGTTTTCTGAATATAACTTTCTCATGCGCCACCACTTACCTCCCTAAAAAGAACAGCTGTGGGGTTCTTTCCACAGCCCATTGATAGTGTGTTTTACATCTTTGGGTACACATATAGCTGTGAATGGTCAGAAAGATGATTTCTGCTTAAGCTGTATAATTCTGATAATACTAGAATACTTTTCATAACTAACCCAGGAAAGTAACGGTATTCTTAGTCACAAATACAGCTAATTTTAGATTTCAGAAGAAATTCAAAACAGTCTAGCTGCCCCTGCAGAGAAAACACAAACATAAGTTCCAGGTGTTTATTGCTGAATCAAGGCTAAAACTGAAGCAACTTTGGTGGACATAACCCCCTGCAGCAATTCTCTTTCTGCATGTACCCCAACCACTCAAGGTTCATCCAACTAACTGCTATTGTTAAGTCCTGAATTTCAATGCCATTCACTGTCTGGGAAAGAACTACATGCACGGCCAAGTGCTACTCACTGGTCAGTCAGTGTGACATCTCTAGCCTAAGAAAAACTGTGTGACTTATCATGTGTAATGACAATGGGTTGGACCCTGAAAATGTAACATATAATTTTCAGGAACTCTGGGACACTACGAAAAGAACAAGTCTAAGGATTAAGAGAATTAAGGAAGGAAAAGAAACACAGGTCAAAGGCACAGAAAATATCTTCAGCAAAATGATAGAAGAAAATGTCCCTAACCTAAAGAAGGGGGTACCTATCAAGGTACAAGAAGCATACAGAATATTAAGCAGATTGGACTAGAAAATCAGTTCCTCACAGCACATGATAATCAAAATGCTAAAGGTACAGAAAAAAATATTAAAAGCTGCAAGAGAAGAAGACCAAATAACAGGTAAAGGCAGAAAAACACCTGACTTCTCAATGGAGACTCTGAAGCCAGAAGGGCCTGAAGAGATGTTCTACAAACTCTAAGAGACTACAGATGCCAGACCAGAATACTATGCCCAACAAAACTTTCAAAAACAATATATGGAGAAAGAAAGAAATCCCATGATAAAACCAAATTCAAGAAGTATCTATCTACAAATCCAGCCCTACAGAAAGTGCTAGAAGAAAAATTTCAACCTGAAGAGGTTAACCACACCCAAGAAAACACAAAGGATAGATAATGTCAGAACAACAAATCAAAAAAGAAGAGGAAAAAAACCCACATCTGTGGGGGCCCACAGAGACTCCATAGTGTGGCCTTATTCCATCTTGGCTCAAGGTCAGAGAGATTGTTTTGTCCCCCAAGGCTGCATAATAGGATATTTTGGCCAAAGGTGTGGTTACCAGGTGTCTTATACTTCAAGGCCTAATTACAGGATGTTTTGCCATAAGGCATGGCTACTAGATGTTTTAAGAATTGAGGAAGTGTTTACACTTGTCTGTACTTTGTACCTTGAGCCATTGTGTCCTTGAGAGGGGGAAGTCTTTTGCCTCTCCCCTTTCTGGTGTATAAAAATCCCATGAGAAATAAACTCAGGGTGACTGTGGTATTGACCCAGAGCCCTCCCAATGCTATTCTGTGTCTCTGTCTTTTTCTTTGCATCTCTATTTTTCATATCTATTATTTCTCAATCCTCATTCCTCCCTTCAAGACTGTTTGATAGTCAGGGCAGGACCTAACACACTGTAACAACAAAATAACAGGAATCAACAAACTCTGCTCATTGATAACTATCAACATAAATGATTTCAATTCCACAACTAAAACACACGGACTAACAATGGATGCAAAACAGGATCTATCCCTCAGCTGCATCCAAGAAACACACCTTAACATCAAGGATAGACATCACCTCAGGGTAAAAGGATGGGAAAATATATTCCAAGCAAACAGACCTAAGAAGCAAGCTGGTGTAGCTTGCTTGCTTAATATCTGACAAAATAGACTTCAGAACAAAACAAATCAGAAAAGATAGGGAAAGACACTACATACTCAAAGGATAAGTACACCAAGAGAACATTGCAATTGTTTACATCTATGCATGAAACACAAGATCACATGAGTTCATAAAAGAAACACTACCACAGTTGAAGTCACATATTGACCCTCACGTAGTGATACTCCACTCCTGCCAATAAACAAATTGTCCAGACAAAAACTAAACAGAGAAATGCTGGAGTTAGCTGACATCATAAACCAAATGGACCTACCAGATATTTAGAAAACATTTCAGCCAAACACAAAAGAATATATTTTCTTCTCTGCATCTCATGGAACTTCCTCTAAAATTGACCACATACTCAGACACAAAGCAAGTTTCAACAGAATTGTGACTACCATGGATTAAAGCTGGATATCAACAGCAGAAACAACAAAAAACTTACAAACTCATGAAAACTGAACAACTCATTGCTGAATGAAAACTGGATCAAGGCAATAATTAACAAATTAAAGACTTTTTAGAACTGAATAAAATGAAAACACAACATACCTATGCTGGTTAGTTTTATGTCAACTTGACACAAGGTATAGTCATCAGAGAGGAGGGACCTCAACTGAGAAAACGCCTCCATATAATTAGGCTGTAGACAAGCCTCTTTATACTTCCTTAATTAATGATTTATTGGGGAGGGCCCAGACTATTGTGGGTGGTGCCACCCTGGACTAGTGGTCCTGGGTTCTGTAAGAAAGCAGGCTGAGTAAGTCAATAAGCAGCACCTCTCCATTGCCTCTACATTAGCTCCTGCCTCCATGTTCCTGCCCTGTTTGAGTTCCTGTACTGACTTCCTCCAATGACGAACAGTGATATGGAAGTGTAAGCCAAATTAACCCTTTGCTCCCCAAAATGCTTTGGTCGTGGTGTTTCATTTTAGCAATAGTAATCCTAACTAAGACAATACCTTACTTATGGGACACAATAAAAGGTGGTTCTAAGAGACAAGTTCATAGCACTAAGTGCCTACATTAAAAAACTGGAGATCTCTTTATTAGTAACTTAACAGCACACCTGAAAGCTGCATAACAAAAAGAAGAAATAACACCCAAAAGGAGTAGACAGCAAGAAATAAACTTGTGGATGAAATCAATAAAATAGAAACAATAAAAATACAAAGAATCAATGAACCAAAGAGTAGGTTCTTTAAGAAAAATCAGTATTGACAGACCCTTATCCAAATTATCTAAAAGGCAGAGTGAGAAGATCCAAATTAACAGAATTAGAGATAAAAGGGGAGCATTACACTGAGTGTCTTAGTTAGGATTACTATTACTGTGGTGAAGCACCATGACTAAAAGCAACTTGGAGAGTAAAGAGTTTATTTCACTCAGAGCTCCATATAACAGTTCGTCATCAAAAGCACTGAGGGCAGGAACTCATGCAGAGCAGGAACATGGAGCCAAGAGCTGATGTAGAGGCCGTGGAGGAGTACTGCTTACTGGCTTGTTCATCAGATGGCTTGCTCAACCTGCTTTCTTATAGAGCCCAGGACCACCAGCCCAGGTGGTACCACCCACAGTGGGCTGGGCCCTCCTCCTTCAGTCACTAATTAAAATATGTCCTACAGGCTTGCCTGCAGCCTAATCCTATGGAGGCATTTTCTTGAGATTCCCTTCTCTCAGATCATTAGCTTGTGTCACATTGACATAAGACTAGCCAGCACAATGAGGAAACCCAGAGAGTCATGAGGACATACTTTAAAAAATCTCTACTCCACCAAATAGGAAAACCTAAAAGAAATGGATCATTTTCTTGATATATACCACCAACAAAGTTAAATCAAGATCAGATAAGCAATTTAAACAGATGTATAATGCCTAGTGAAATAGAAGCAGTAATTTAAAGTCTCCCAACCCAAAAAAGCCCAAGGCCAGGTTTCAGCATAGAATTCTACCAGACCTTCAAAGAAGAGTGAACACCAATACTCCTCAAACTATTCCACAAAACATAAACAAAAAGGACAATGCCCAATTCTCTTTACAAGGCCACAATTACCCTGATATGAACATCGTCACATAATGACCCAACAAAGAAAGAGAACTACAGACCAATTTCCCTTATGAACACAGATGTAAAAATTCTCAATAAAATACTTGCAAACAATACAAGAATTCATGAAAAAGATCATCCACTATGATCAAGTAGGCTTCATTCCAGAGATACAAGAATAGTTTAACTTATGTAAATCATAAGCATAATCTACTATATAAACAGACTGAAAGACAAAAACCACATGATCATCTCTAGAGGCAGAAAAGACCTTTGACAAAATCTAACAGTCCCTCTTGATAAAAGTCCTAGAAACATTAGAGAAACAAGGAACATACATAAACATAATAAAGGCAGTTTACAGCAAGCCCATAGGCAATATCAATCTAATTGGAAAAAAATTCAAAGAATTTTCACTTAAATCAGAAACAAGACAAGGTTTTCTATTCTCTCTATACCTATCCAAGTCTTAACTACAGCAGTAAGACAACTGAAGGAGATCAAGGGGGTACAAACAGGAAAGGAAGAAGTCAAAGTATCTTTAATTGCAGATAATATGGTAGTATACCTAAATGACCCTTAAAAATCTACTAGAAAACTCCTACAGCTGATAAACACTTTCAGCAAAGTAGCAGAATGCAAAATTAACACACAAAAATCAGTATCCCTCCTATATACACATGACAACCTCACTGAAAAAGAAATTAGGGAAACCTGCAATCTACCATGATGACTTTTGTGCAAAACACCCTGGTGAAATAGTAGTACAAAGCTTATGGGAGTAATTAACCAAGATGTGATTTGATTTAAGGGCCATTCCATGAGATGTAACCCATACCCAACACTGCTTGGGTGGTCAAGAACATGAGACTAGACAGAGGCCAGGCACCTAGGGGAAAATCAAACACTACTACTCTGCAAACAGAAAGTAGCAATAAAATGACTCCTAATGACACTCTGCTGTACTCATAGATCAGTGCCTTGTTCAGCCATCATCAGAGAAGCTTCCTCTTGCAGCAGATGGGAAAATACAGAGACCCACAACCAGACAATGTGCAGAGAATGAGAGACCTTGGAACACTCAGCTCTAGAGCATATATCTCCATCAAATCCCTCCCCTCAGGGCTCAGAAGAAGTATAAAGAGTATGAGAGCCAGAGGGGATGGAGGACACCAAGGAAACAAGACCTTCTAAACACCAGGACCGATGTACATAGTAACTCACAAAGACTGTGGCAGTATGCATATGGCCTGCATGGATCTGTACCAAAGGAGAAGTGGACACATGCCCTATCCCTAACCCAGAAGCTAGCTCCAATTAACCACTTGCCAATGACAAATTAGTTTCTCCACCAGAGATAACTGGGGAAACAAACCACTCTTGAGAATAGCCTAATGTCCAGCAGTAGATGGTCAACACAAAATGAACTCAGGGGCATCTTAGGAAGTTCTTTGTCTCATTATGTTGTGTCAGGGCATTTTTAACCTTACAGGTCCTTTGCAAATATATTATGGATTCTGGTTTTGTGATTTTATGGGATTTCTGTGTCTGTGATCATGTGTGTCTCTGTATCTATATGTGCTTCTCATGCTTTTTCTCTTTATTTTTCTTTTTATTTTATTTTATTTTTAATTTTCTTTTATTAACTTTTTTTCATTTATTTTACGTACAGTTCCCCTCCCTCCTCTCCTCCAGTTCCCTCACCCAGCCCCCAACTCCCATATACCCCACTCCCCACTCCCCATCCACTCCTCCATCTGCATTCAGAAAGGGGCAGGCCTCCCACAGGCTTGAACAAAGCATGGCACATCAAGTTGAGGAAGGACTGAGCTCCTCCTGCTGCATCAAGGCTGGGCAAGGTAATCCAGCATGGGGAACAGGTTCCCAAAAGCCAGCTAAGCACCAGGGACAGGTCCTGATCTCACTGCTAGGAGCCTTACAAACACAGCAAGCTACACAACTGTCACACACACATGCAGAGGGCCTAGGTCAGTCTCATGCAAGCTCCCTAACTGTTTGTTGATCCAGGGTCCATGTGCTCCCACCAGCTCAGGTCAACTGTGGGTCCCTCTGTCATAACCTTGACCCCCCCAGCTCATACAATCCCTCCTCCCTTTCTTCAGGAGGACTCCTGGAGCTCGGCCCAGTGCTTGGCTGTAGATCTCTGCATCTGCTTCCATCAGTTACTGAATAGTGTATTTCTGATGACAATTAAATAGTCACCAATCTGATTACAGGAGAAGGCCAGTTCAGGCACCTTCTCCACTATTGCTAGGAGTCTTAGCTGGGGT